>WUAM01000370.1:1443442-1457760 GCA_024336885.1 Actenoides hombroni | reverse complement strand
AAATACATCTCTATGTTGCTATTACATTTTAATATATTATTAAACATAAATATAATTTGAAGTATAACTAGATAATAAATTCTAATGTATAATTATTAGGTAATAAGACATTAACTATATAAAGATTAGGGAATGGTAGAATTAAGGTTGTTAGCGCAAGTTTTGTTTGAACCCCTTTGCAAGTGCTTTTTGTTGTTACCTTTAGTGGTTGCTTTTCTGCCAGGATTTTTGCTTCATTCAGATGACAGCGTAGCAGTGCAACAAGTGTTCTGTTAGGAAGTGATATGGTTGTTTGCAGGGTGTAAGGTATATGTCAATCAGGGCTTTGTAAAATAAAGGTTTGCAAAGGGCATTTGAGGTCTTTGTAACTATGGAATGAAGAGAGCTGGGGGGCTTTGCAGAGAGGAGAGGGTAGAAACTGTCCAGTGCTACATGCTGTGAAATGAAGAGGGACAGAATGATTTAACAGCTGGCATGGAGATCAGGGAGTAGGTATTTATCCTGGACATGCTTCTATCACCTCCAGCTGTGCTGACTGTAGTTTATTTTGGAGCAAAATCCAGTATAAAAGACAATGGCAGATTTCCAATCCTCTTATAGAACAGACAGCATTGCAGTCAAGGGACTTCAATCATTTTTGCTATTAAAACATTTTAAGAGGTATATTCCTGCGTGCAGCTTTATTTGCTTCATCTTAACTATGCCATTGCAGACAATGTTTCATCAGAAACTGCTGTCTTTTGTTTTACTTTTCATGTGTTCTTGACCCAGATTTTTCAAGAAAGTAATAATGAATGTCTAAATCTGAGCTTGGCAAAGGTGGTACAAGCACGTGATTAATGAAGAACAAAATTACACAGAATATCAAACTACCTTAATGAAAGAAACTGAGCAGCTGAATTTGAGTCTGATTAATCACTATGAAAAGTTTTGTCATATGCATAACATAATTTTTTGGTTTAAATCTGAGTGAAGCACTAAAGAGACCTCAATCAGTAGCATCAATGACAAAGCTAAACCCAAAAGTGATTCTAACTAGTTCACAATGCTTGTTGGGATTGTTGTATGTTGGGACTACTTGTCCCAATTGTTTCGCAGGGTAGAGACATTAGGTGTCCTTTACATATATCGTGCTAACTACTGGGTTTTTTGAGAACCACAGGCATAAAATTATAGTCTTATGAGGTCTACAGCAGTAGGTCATTTATTGCACCTTACTAAAAGTGTGTCTTGTGGTCAAAGACATTGCAAAAGAGTATAAAGATATAGAAAGATATGGAGAGTTTCTAGGACAGTATCTTCAAATGTAGGATATTCAAGCCTCTGTCTGTATCTTCAAACAGCTTTGGTTGTAATTTAGTTAGGACCTTATCAGATCTATTCTAATGGCCTACCTATTTTATTGTGTTTATGTCTATCAATAATTTTTAATTGAGCTTGAGCATCACCAGAATTGCAACAGGTAAATTTACTAGTGGTGTAACCACTTGTGGTTTGGGGAAGAGACAGATAATGTTGATTTTATCCCCCAGCTCAGGGCCATATTTTTGTCTTGGAAACTATGATTGCTTTCTTAGTACATCTGGTTCAACAAGGCCAAGGGTCCTGCATTTGGGTCACAACAGCCCCATGCAATGCTACAGGCTTGGGGATAAGTGGCTGGAAAGCTGGCCAGGGGAAAAGGACCTGCAAGTGTTGGTCACAAGCCGGATGAATAGGAGCCAGTGTGTGTGCCCAGGTGGCCAAGAAGGCCAACAGCATCCTGGCCTGTATCAGAAATACTATGGCCAGCAGAAGGGAAGTGATTGTGCCCCTGTACTTGGCACTGGTGAGGCCACACCTCAAATACTGGATTCAGATTTTTTAGCCCCTCACTACAAGACATTGAGGTGCTGGAGTGTGTCCAAAGAAGGGCAATGAAACTGATGAAGGGTCTGGAGAACAAGTTCTGTGAGGAGATGCTGAGGAAGTTGGGGTTATTTAGCCTGGAGAAAAGGAGGCTGAGGGGAGACTTTACTGCTCTCTGCAGCTACCTCAGAGAAGGTTGTTGTGAGATGGGAGTCAGTCTGTTCTTCCATGCAGCAAGCAATAGGACAAGAAGAAACAGCCTCAAGTTGCACAAGGGGAGGATTAGATTGGATATTGGGGAAAACTTCTTCACCAAGGGGGTTGTCAAGCACTGGAACCGGCTGCCCAGGGAAGTGGTGGAGTCACCATCCCTGGAGGAATTTAGAAGATGTGTAGATGTGACACTTAAGGACATGGTTTAGTGGTGACCTGGCAGTGCTGGGTTAACAGTTGAACTTAATCTTCAAGGTCTCTTCCAACCAGAAGGATTCTATGACTCTATGATCCTATTCTATATATTGATTTCACTCTAGTTGGTATAATGTACTGGCTGAAGATCTAATCCAATGTGAATTCTTACACGTTGTCAGAGTGTGCAGGAATTTGTAATAAGAATTAATCTATCACTATCTCTGTATTCTGTGTCTATCCACTCACATGACCTTGCAGAGCATATTTCAAATGCAGTCTATCCATTTGAATTCCAAGTAACTTACAGTTACAGCAAGCAAATATAATAGCTATAAATGACTCTTCCCAGTTTCAGTCTAGGTATTTTTGGTTATGTGATTGGTAAGAGTAATCAGAATCAAATATACTTATTGGCCAGCTCTTGGATATCAGTGCTACCGTGCAGGAGCAGCCACTAAAGTAAAAATAAACTGTATGAACCTGCATGAATGCACATATGCTAAAGAGAAAGAAAATATTCCACTCAAATAAAGATGTAATTAGCTCATGAACTGGTTTAGATAGGTTATACTGAAAATAATGGTCTTTGTGGTTTTACTATTGGATACCTCAATATGGCTAAAGAGTTTCTATAACTACACAAAATAAAGACTTTTAGATCAGTAATTCACAGGTGATCTTCAAACAAACAAAAAATATATGCTGAGTGTGCTTAATCACAGAAAGTCACTATTGACTTCTTCTGAATCAAATTGAAGACATTTTTTGCAAGCTCTCATGCACACAGACACCCTGTCTTCCTCAGGCACAGTGTCTTAGATTATCCTTTTTTAAATTTGAATTTTCCACATAACCAAAGGCCAGGAATTTTGGAGGAAAAAATATTATGACGATAATACCCAATTTAACTTTTCATTACGAGCTCCCAAATAAGGTTGGTACTATAACTAAAGTTCTAATTAATGTTAATCTCTTTGGGAAACATATCTTCTCATATGTGGTAACAGTTTATGAGTCTTATTATTAACACTAAAATTAAGTGCTCTTTCTGTGCGTGAGCTTTATGGTCTGCTGCTTTTAAAATATATATATGTATGCGTGTAGTGAATGGAGGCAGCTGCAGGCCAGTTATAAAGAGCATGACCTATTAGTATGTTCAGTGAAAAAGTGCATTTCTGTAGATGTAACGTACCGGATCTAGCAGCAGCTCCAGTCTGCCCCTTTACTGCGGGTGTCTTCACGGCAGGGGCCAGCGGAGGGTGCTGTTTGCTGCTTTTCTGTACCGAGGGGTGGTGGAGAAAAAAGCCGAGTAACGTTGTACCCGGAGAAGCACAGTGTGCCAGCGTGGGGTCCTGTCGCTGTTTATACCGGGAGCGAAGAGATGAAGCAACACAACGTCAGTAAAGAGAGAGCCAGGAGAGGAAGAAGACGACACTTTATTAATTTATAACCCCGTTTGATATGCCCTAGCCCCATCGGGCAATTGGTCAGGGATCACCCATCTCCTAGGGTGATTGGCCAAAGTCCTACAACACCTATTTCAAAATGGTTTTCCAATGTACCGTAAACAGAACTTAGCAAAACACCAGGTGTTGGTCTAGCTTACAAAACATATGCTACTGTTTTTCATAACACTGGTGAGAAAAGCAGGATTCTCACCGAATATTGTGAGAACCTGAGAAAATCCCTCTGCTAGCAGCTTTTCAGCATCCACAGGGTCCTGCGGTTCCCCTCCCAGCATGACCTGTGAAAACTCCCACTCACCACAGCCTCGAAAATATACGAAGTAGTTAATAATGGTTAACAGTGAGCACCATCTCCAGTCTGAAAGACAGGGTGTATTAACCTCAGTGTGATGGGGAGAGGTAGGGGGGAACAGGAAGGGAACAGCCTCCTTTGAAAAGAAGTCTGCAGCAGAGTCCTGCAAAAAGCTGTGTGGTGGGAGTCAGTTGTTTGTCTCACTTTCAATGTGTAAGGCTTGACACACTGACAGGTTAAGACATTCTCGTCAGTCACTGGACTCCGTCTGTCATGCTGGGTGTTTGAATTTGTCTGATCTCTCTTTGTATTTTGAAATATCTCTTTTTAGACCTTCACAACAGAGGTTTAGCTCCTTTGTGAAGCTTTGGCTGCATATGTACGTCCTTTGTGGTGAGCTTGTGCTTCTCTTGTGTTAGTGTAGCTTCTTGGCTGTTTTCAAGCAATCCCGATGCCAACTTTGAAACTTGTTAGAGGTTGCAAGGCATGCAGTATAAAAAATATCATGTATCATAGCCCATGCATGTTAAATAGCATATGCTTGGGTCTTTGCTGGTTGACTTCATAGGTGTGGGACCTCTGACAGGGAAAATCCTGCTGGAGCCCTCAGCTTCTGCTTTGTTCTATCTGCAGTTGGCCAGATACCCCAAAGAGAAAGCTTGCAATGCCAAGAAGTCTTTAATACTCACTGAATGGAGTCTGAAGACAGAAATAAGCTATTAGACATAGGAAGCAGGGGTCAATCTCAACAAGAAATGGCTTGTAAATACACAGTTTAAGTCTCTTAGTGCCTCCTGTGGGCTGCTCTGTCCCTTTGATTACCACTTCACTCAATGGTAACCAAACTTCACCCAGATTTTGCTCTTTGGACCAGTATCAGTGCCTTTCTTGTGCCTAGCAAGTCAGGAGTGCCTGTTCCTTTCTTTCTCTGAGTATCCTTTATTATTTCTGAGAGGCAGCATGTCTCATTTATTTACTCATCTTAGCTGAGCATTACTGAAAGTAAGACAGATCTTCAGTCAAAGAAGAGATCCATTTTTTCATTCAGGGTGCCAAGACCAGCAGGATCAGGAGACCATGGGTTTCACTGGGTAGGGCTGGGAGTGTACACCTGGTTAGGCAGCAGTCCACCTCTTGCTTCTCTGCCTGCCGGACCAGGTAGCCCACGTTGTTCTCTTCTGGTTGCTGTTATGATGTGATCAGCCCCATTAAAGTGAATGGGACAATTCATGTGCACAAATGCTGGTAATGTCAGGGCTGATATTTGTATCCTCTGACTTAAAAGACTCGGGTTCTTTTTCCCCGCCATCCTTCTCTCATCTGACTCCTTTCTGAAACTCAGTTTTTCCTTATGAATTGAAAAAACACATCCTCAAAGTAAGAAAAGAGGTTACTGGGATAAGTGGAAGTCCAGCAGCTTCCTCTCAGCTCTGGGTCTGGCTCCACCACAGCCAGGAGCAGCTGAAAGCAGCTGGTCTGGATGCTGGGACAGTAACTGACTTGTTACTCTGCTGAAGCAGCACATGCAACAAATGTTTATATCTGGTACCAAGACAGATAAAGCATGTTCAGTGAAGATGGGCTCTTTGGAGATTACAAAGGTCTTGTCCTGAGTCAAGGCTGAAGAGTTTCGGGGGGGGTGGGATTTCTGTTTCAGTCAGTCTGAAAAACATGAGAAAACTATAGTACACTGCAGGGAATGTTCAGAAATCATAAATACTAGAAAAATTATCAGAGTTAGTGGCAGTTAAATAATAAGGGTAATGTACTTATAAGTTCTTCTGTACATATAATATATACAATAGAAACCCCTAGGTTGAAAATGCTCAGGAAGAAATGTTTCTAAGTTTTGGAGAACACTTAGATGGATGAAACATGCAGGGCATGCTGATGAATATGTGTAAACAAGCATCAGCAGCAAACAAGAAAATTGAGTTAGTCTTGGTCATAGTTTGCTGTGCAAAATGGGCCTGATGCTGTGGAGGCTTTAAAGTTAAGGTATTATTCAGGCGAGAATCATTCCAAACAGAAGTTCCTCTCTAATTCTCCTGTCTCTGTACTTTTCTGTCTTTGGATAGAGGGTTATTTGACAAATACTGCACTGTCATGGGTGATTTTCTGATGATGTTGTGTTAAATCAATGTTTGTTTTACTTTACTTTGAAGCATACATCCTGTTTTCAAAGTGGTGGCACAATTTATGGAGATCAGCAACATCTTGCAGATACTTAAGACCAACCTTTTAATTCTTCCATGACACAGAACAGAAATTGTTGCAGAAGTTTTGTATCTTTCAGTGCTTACTGAATTGTAATTTGTCAATCATAGGCCCCCCAGCATTTGGCAGCAACGTTACATATTCATCTTAAAAAAACTAACTCTTAATTTTTCCTTCTGATTTTTAAAATTAATTTCTGCAATGTGTGAATATCTCAAGCTGGTGAGCTTTCCTGAGACTTCTAAGCATTAGGAATAACTACACAGCTTTACACTCTGGATACTTACAGAGACAGTTATTAGTTGAAACTGGCATTTGTCTTGGGAAGAAACATGATCTGCTCCACTTCAGAAAGCTACTTCTGGTTGTCTGGAAATCTCCACTGAGTTTCCTGTGTGTCTCCTGATGTGCCAGGTCAACAAACTCTATTTTTTTTTTTTGCCTTATTTTTTCTGTTTGTGAAGTGGAATAACAATAAATGTTTCTTAAGTCTCCAGGAAAGGTTTTGAGATTTGACAGAGTAGTAGTAAAGAGTGCAGTGGAGACCTACACCACAATTGCTATATGAAAATCTGCTTTATGCTTTAGCACTGCTGCAGAGAATAAGCTGCAGAAAACAATTACATTTTGGATAAGGCAAAGTCCTGTTCTGTATACTTAAATAATTGAATTGTATTTACTAATATGGAAGAAGCAGAGGACAGTAGATTTCCCTCAGGAAGAACACAATGCTCTTGTTTATTCAAATGCTGTGGCTCATTCTTCAGAAGTTGGATTCCCTCCTCAGATGATAAGAATGGAAATATCAGTGCATCCACTGTATCAGTCATCTTATGAAAACTTAGCTCCAACAAAATACACATTTTTCCCCATTGTTTGTTTTCAGTAACTGCTTCTCGAGCATTTTCAGACTATATAAGCTGTGTACACACGGTGAATAGCGTGCTCTAAATGGCAATTTCATATTGTATTTAACGACTCTAGAGATGGTGGAACTGTGGGATTGGATCATTGTTTTAAGAGACAAAGGCATTAAATACATAAAATACATAAATAAGAATTATTATATTTCAAGAAAAAAAAAGAAAAATAATATAATTAAGGACCAGATTTAGATGGTCTTATTTTGGATAATGCTTTTTCTTTCTTAAGTAATTTCCTTCATTTTAGTGGCCTTACTTGTAAATAAGAGTAACCCATGGTGGCAGGAGTGTGCTTTGAAAAATCTGTGCTGCTGGAAAATATTCAAATGTTTTTCATGCAGGAAGTTTGAAAGAATCACAAAAGATTTGCGATTAAAGGAAAACAGACGTGAGTTTCTCTGAGAAAGAACTCTAGGAATGAGAACTGGTCAATGAGCCATAAAGTGGGTCAGCCCTAAGATCCCGAAAGGTTAATATAAAGCCTCTTCTGGAAAAAGACAAGGAAGGGAGCTAGGATGAACATAACTGGTACAGAGTTAAAGGCCCTTGCGGGGAAAAGGTAAAGGGGGAGGGTGTTAACAGTGGGTTCAGTGAGCTCAAGGGCGAGAAGACATCACTAGAAGGATTATTTAGGTAGAAGTTCAATAGTGACTGCAGAGCAGGAACAGATAGTTATTTGAAAAGGGGTTTGGTAACCATTAATTTGCAACTGTAACTTTTTCAATTTTAACAGTCTTGCTGTCTCTTCTTGAAAAACTTAAGAAATACACCTCGGACTGCAGATACGTCTGTACTGCTACTTGAAAGAAGGCCAGAGATCTCTCTCATGCACTGGACCCCTGAATATCCAAATTGCTTAAGTGTTAGCTGATTTCCTCCCTGCTTCCAAACGGTTATTTCTACAACAAAGCATAGGAGCAGTCTGGGGACAGTTTGCTCCGTGGACCACACTCAAAAGGCAGTCACAAGCCAGGACCAGATTTTGTACTTGTTCCTGTCCGAATTTCCAGAGCTAGCCCCAAGGCTTTGCAACTTTAAATACCTGCACATAGTCTCCTGTCACTGGCTGTAGTATGTGACATCTACCCTCTTAGTACTGTGCTGTAACTAAACCACTGATGGACTGCATAACGGTTCACTTTATGTCAGACACTGTGAACTGGGGGAAAAAAATAAAAAGAATCATGTCCTAGGACTACAGTAACCCAGCAGTGATCATCATGCTATGTAGTGTGGACATAGCCAGTGATATCTAGGGGTTAGTAGTTTGGACACAATCCAGACCTTGCTACTTGGCCTCAGGGATTATACCCTGTCCTTGTCTTAATGGATAGTGTAGACTACACACGGAGTTTGTTCTCAGCAGCCTCTTGTAGAAAAAAAGAAAAAAAAAAAAAAGAAAAAAAGAATTCCTGCTTTTCTTGCTCCTACCCTGTCACTTTCCCAATGAATAAGTTATTGCATCAATCCTTGTGTTTGCAAATAATGCCTCTTTTTCCCAGGGGCAACATGATTGTTCTGTGCAGAGTTGCTTTAGTGCAGATCCTGATGTTTTATTGTTGCTCTGTCACAAAGCTACAGTGTTACATCCTAGGCTAAAACACTAAGCCGTTTTGGGGAAGAAACGAGAGGGCTGCTGTTTATGTTAGTCTGCAGATTCCAAGTGAAGTGAACAGCAATATAAGGCTTTGGGTCAGGAAGAATAAATAGCTGTAATTCATGGAATTACTCCTGTTTTTGTGGATCTGGACTGTTTCAGGCCAGGGGAAGGTTCACAGTCTTTATTCAGCTCTTTTAAAAAGCGGAGAGAGAAATCTTCTTTCAGTATTATAGATTAATTGTGTGTTACAGCAAACTATATGCATTATGTCCCACATTTTAAACACAGTTTGTCTCCAAGCACAAAATAAAGCTTTCCAATTAAAGATGTACACTTGACTCTTGAATTTATGCTTGTCTAATCTCAGAACAAATTATTATTATATTTATAGCATATTATAGCTACTATTTCAAGTCAGGGTACTAGAAATCTTATGAGGAAAAAAAATAAAAAGGAGAAGAAATCTAAAAAACTGTGAAAATACTGAATTGTTAACTACTAGCTTTTACTAGCATTTTGTGTGGAACAATCAGTGGAATTGTCACTCTAAAATTTTGCCTGTTGACAACATTCTTGGGGTCTAAGGTTATGATCCAGCCATCCTCAGGCAAGCTTTTGGGAAGAAACATTATAGCCTTAGAGCATACACTTATATCCACCCCACTCAGCAAATTATCTTAAGCTCAGTAACCTGGAGGAAACTGGTGTGTGCCAAGTGGATTCCTGAAGGCAGAAAGCCTTCAGTGCAGTTTACTCTGAACAGGTGACCAGGAGAGGTCAGGAAACACATCTTCCTTTTTTTTTTTTTAGTATGGAGGAATATTCTTTCTTACTAGATCTTGTCCAACAAAGAAAGATTTACAAGCAACCTCATTAAAGAAAATACTAATACCTCATGTTCACTCTGGCCAAGCATGGACTTATATAGGGAATGTTGTTCTTCCTTTATGCAGAACTTTCACAACTCTCTCTACATGTGAAGATGGTCCACAATCTAACTTTGAGACCATAGAATTAATAACAATAGGTGTTATCTTTATTAAATATTTCTTCCCTTGTCCAGTCCTGTTGTGAAAATGAGTAAATAAAATTGTTGGCCTTTTCTGTATCACAGCATCATCCATCCTGAATGAAAAGCAATTTCTCTGTTTTACTTGAAGCAGCTGTTCAAGGTAATGATATATTCTCCTGGGTGAATTTCACTAGTTTAGGCAATGGATTCTACTTCAGAAAATCAGCTCCAGAAATAGATCTTTTTCTTTGTAAAAGAGATCATTCAGTCATGATGGGGGGGAAATGAGTTAAGTGCCTCTTCTAAATTGTCATGATTATTTAGACTCATCTGAGAAATAATGTACTCTTTTTCCAAACGACAGTAGTTGTAAGTTGTATTATTCTAGCAAGCAGACAATCTAGGCTGGGCCAGGTTCTGAGAGGCTCTGTGCTCTGTAAGTACAAGGAGGAGCTGTGAAATAGCAGCTTGGCTTTCACAGGAGAGACTGTGACAACGTTTCAGACTTTGTTAGCCCTTTTGAATGTTTGTAGAAAAGGTGAGACTGAGCTTCTCTCGTAATCATTTGGTTTTGAATTTCTAGCCATCACTGGCATCAGACCAGTGCTTGGCCTCACTTTTCTTATTGTCACCTAGAAGCTTTGCTGCTGGGACTCAATGCAACATCTTTGTTTGTTCCGTGTACAACCATAATTCACAGTCATTGCGGTTGAAGTCTAGATTGCATGTTAAAACAGAGTACAAAACTTAGCAATGCTTTTGGTTTGAGGGCACATTCAATTTGAAGTGATGGTTTAACTTGAGATGCATTAAATACCATCTCATCCCTATGCTATAAGGAGTTATTTTTCTCTGTGTTCTGAAATCTGGCACAGTAAGATATCAGTGTGTCAGAGTAGTTATTTCTTCAGTCGCAGAGTAGTTCGAAGGCAAAGGATACCTTTTCCATATCTGTCTTCCTGTCCCATTCAAATAACTTTTCCACATCCCATTCCCATTGTTTAAAGAACAATGTTCCTTCATATTGTAATTGGTTTTAGCATATATGAGAAACTGGTCATACATTTTGTCTTCCTGTCTCCTCTGTGTTTTTTTCTCAAGTCTGAAGTCAGCTATTATTGTCTGCTTGGAGTCTTTTGTTGCACAAAGCTAAGACTTTTAGGTAATAACAAAACAGTAGACTTGGAGTAGGTGTAGTAGTTAGTGCTGAGTTGAATATTTAAATAGAAAACTAATTATATACCTTCTTGCCCTATGACAACTCTCTATTACTACAAAGAAGTCCTAGTATTCTTACTGGATTAGAGATTCTATTCTTGAAAGAGAACAAGCAATAGGATATAAGAAGGATATTCTGATTTTTAGAAAGATTTAAAGTGTCATACTTTTCATGTGGCTGCATGACAGATGAGAGGATTGTAAGGCTGGTTTGCTTTATTTTTAACTAGACAGCATCTGTGATGCTTATATTTTTCTTCTCCATTGTCTCTCATTTTTCCAAAGTTATAAACTGAAGAAAAGTGTTCATAATTCTGTATAAGCATAACTTCACTGCATAACTTCCTCCATGATAATTTTTTTTCTGTCCCTTATTACTGTAGTTAACAGTTCTAAATAATGAGAGAAAGAAGTAGGTTAAGGTAATCCTAGAAATGTGAACCAGACCTAGGGAGGGCCTGCGAGATAGTGTTTCTCCCATGCTTCCTGCCCTGCTCCAGCAGTTACTAACCTTTTGGTGCTGTGTACCATTACATAGTGCTGTGTACCATTATACTGCAGCAGTGTATCTCTTCTGTACTGATCAGGTCATTGGCCAAGTGTTAACACAGCCCCACTCTTACCCAGCTTTTCTCCATTACAGGATATGAGGCCCCAAGGAGCTTGTCCTTTTGTTGCCCTGTAAGATCTCCACAGGAGAGAAAAAGATGCATTTCTACAATCTTCTGGACTCCGCTAATGCAGAGGGCAAGATACAATATTGCCCTTTATGTGTATCTCTTCTCAAGAGCACTTCAAAGTTAGTCTCTTTCTGTAGATAGTTCTGCTGCAAAATACACTTTTTTTCTGAAGTTGTTCCCGAGTCTTGTGACCTCTGTAGAGATACAGACTCATGTAGAGTTACAGAGGGAATCTCATCACGTTCCACTCGAATGAACAATGGACATTAAGTTCCAAGACAGAGTGATTTAAATTTATGATGCTCACTCCATGATCTTCCTGCAAGACTTGCCTTTGCTTGTGACCCTCTGATTCCCATGACCTCATCTCTCTAAAAAATGCTCCTTCTCAGCAGACCTCAGTCCTAGTCTTTCCTGTCATTATCCCAAATGCTCAATGCTCTTCAGTTTATTACCACATCATTATTCTGTCCTTTGATGATCCATCCAGTAGAATGCTTTCTCATCTTTGGACGGCAGATCATCATCATGAGGGGCCCAGGGCATTACTTTCCTTCCGCCAGTTATGCTAGCGAAGGGGATGCTAACTCCCTTTTCTTTGTTAAGAAAACCTGGGGAGGAGCTTGAGAAGGTCAGGAGAGTCACAGTATTTGCAATCCCCTTTTCCAAATCTCACGTGTAGGCAGTGGAAATTTACACATACATGTGCACGTGTACCTGTGAGCTATTTTAGTACTGTACGAACATAGAAACTCAGGTCAAAATCTGATGTGCTATCTCACCCCGGATCACATGAAGAATTGTTTCTTAAGGTCTGTTGTAATCCCACCAACGCAGTGTTGGACTACTCAAAGCAGGCTGTCATTCTGCTTCCACTATGCCGAATCTATGATTTTTCTGAAAATAGACCCTATGGTAGGGAAGCATTTTCTGATTCTTGGTTTCATGGTTTCTTTTAGTTATTTTGATCTAGTTATCTCTGCCTCTCAAACTCACCTGTATAATTCCTCGGTTTGGTAGCACTCTTCAGATCTTTGCATTGAAGACACTCTGTATCTTCGACAGAAGATGTTAATTGAATCTTTTTCCTGTTACCTTTTAGCTAAGTACACATATTTGGTTCTTTAACAATTCTTGTATGTCACTCCCTCTGGTTGTCTAATCTTTTTTATTGTTTCGCTCTGCATTCTCTCCAGTGGTGAATTTTCTGAGATCTCTGATCTCACAAGCAATCTCTGAAAAAGCAGTGTCATTACATCCCTTTGGAAAATGTAACCTATCTCCTTGTAACACAATAAAACCTGCTAATTTATTTCACAGGATCTCAGTGACTGCTCTGGGGATGCTGTTGCTTTTTAAACTGCTGTCATATCTGATTTATGATCCATTGAAATCTGATGTTCTTCTTGGCATTTACTAGCTATGTTCTGGAAGATTTTTCTTGATGGCATGTCAGCTGGTGATATTCCCATTGGCATATGAATACATTTCTTCCCTTCTTAATTCTCTCTAAAGTCTTTCGCGTTGTCCATTCTGGTTGGTGTTAGCAATTGATATGCCCCAATTAATTACACTGTATGTAAGCATGCTTTTTGCATTCCTTTTTCAGGTTATTATTGAAGCTGCTAGAGAGGACAACTAAAGATATTTTTTTTTTAGTCTTAGAACTTACAATTCTCATTACTTCTCAGAGTAGGGGCTGCACGCAAGGTAAACTTACTCAACTGCAACAGAAACACTGCAATCCTCTTAAGGTAAAAAACAGACTAAACAACCACAATATATTGACTAATGGACTAAGGTTTGTCAAAGCATGGCTATTAGTCTGTGTTTTAAAAATGCAGATGTAGATAGATAGACTTATAGATAGATGTAGATAGACTCTTCAGCCTTCAGTTTCAAATTTAGTATAGTATGTTTCTGGCTTCCCAGTGGTCTTCATCCTCCAAATTCTAGATGTAATGCTAGGAGTTATGTGGAGCCGACCAGGAAACATTATCCTCTCAGAGTTTTCTTCTTGTGCTTATATCTTCCTCTCCTTGAGGTTGACTTTCATATTGAGGGAAAATGTGACTATGGAAAACTTGAAGGCTAATGGAAATGACATTCTTATGTCATGAATGTGTATATGGGGTTCTGGAAGTGTTATGGGCTTAATTTCGGCTTTCTTTTTGCTAGGGAGCTACATTGCACAAGCGTGTCTCACCTTGAGATTCTGCACGTTTAGAAACAGGCTTTAAACACCTGGTGGCAAAATTATTGCAGAAGACAGCACAGGGATTCATATTTTTGTTTCAAGTGGCTTTTGGCACTTTGTTTCAGTGCGCGAGCTGTTGGCGTACTGGTGGAAGATTCTGCAGCTGCTGGAATAACTTTGAGTCCGCGTTTGCCCAACTAACGCAGAAACGCTACGGGGTCCTTGCGGAGAGCCGTAGCTTTGAAAGCCTCTGCCAGTTGCCTACCACCCCGCACCGATTTCGCTTCCCGAGCTCCTCACCCCACAAGCGACAGGCTCCGGTTCCCAGAGCGGTCGCGTCTCAGCAGCCCAGCGCTCCCGAGACACCGTCCTCCCCCGTGCCGGAGCTAACGCCGCTTTGCTCCCGCAGGCTCGGAGACGGTGGCCGAAGCCCGCGACCGGGCTCGCCATCCCT
>WUAM01000370.1:1405665-1436081 GCA_024336885.1 Actenoides hombroni | reverse complement strand
CATGGGACAACAATGTGCCCTTGTGGCCAAGAAGGCCAATGGTATCCTGGGGTGCATTAAGAAGAGTGTGTCCAGCAGATCGAGGGAGGTTCTCCTCCTCCTCTACTCTGCCCTAGTGAGACCTCACCTGGAGTATTGCATCCAGTTCTGGGCTCCCCAGTTCAAGAAGGACAGAAAACTACTTGAGAGAGTCCAACACAGGGCTGTGAGGATGATTAAGGGACTGGAACACCTGCCTTACAAGGAAAGGCTGAGACACCTGGGGCTTTTTAGTTTGGAGAGGAGGAGACTGAGAAGGGATCTAATTAATGCCTATAAATACATATGGGCTGGGTGTCAAGAAGGCAGGGACAAGCTCTTTTCACTTGTGCCTTGTGATAGGATGAGGGGCAATGGATTCAAGATTGAGTACAGGAAGTTCCACCTCAACATGAGGAAGAACTTCTTTAGTATAAGGGTTGTAGAGCACTGGAACAGACTCCTCGGAGAGATTGTGGAATCTTCTTCTCTGGAGACTTTCAAGACCTGTCTGGATGCATTTCTGTGTGATTTGCTCTAGTTTTGCCCTGCTCTGACAGGGGATTTGGACTTGATGATCTTTGGAGGTCCTGTCCAATGCCTAATATTCTGTGATTCTAAAATGTCCAGGTTAAGCATCCTCCTCTACCTTCACAGTAGAAGTCCAGATTCCCAGGGGGTTATTGTGACTTGATATGGCTCCTTTGTAGTCTGCTCTGTTTTATACCAGGGAAGAATCTAGCTAGCTGGTTAACCAAAAAAACCGAACTGTTGCAAACACTTGCTTACCATCCCCAATCATGCTGTTGTAAAACTGCTCTTCAGGAGAGTAACAGCTAAAAGCCAGAAGACCTTTTGATCATCTGGGAGGGTCTGCACACAGTTCTTGAAAGACTCACAGAGGGGTTGCATTGGGTCTTGTTCTGAAAAAGACTTGTAAACTTATGAAATGTGGTAGTTACTCATATCTTTGTTAGAAGAGGCAGTAAGTGTCTGAAATTTAACTAGCGAAAATTTTTGTCTGTGGAAAAAAGTTGGGTTTGTCTGTGTTAGACCTCTCGTTTTGTGCATCTGAAATCCCAGGACTCCTGACATGGGGTGCAAAACCAAAACTTGAAAAAAACGCAGATATATTACAAATACAAGATTGACTTTTAGACTCTTTTTTGGAAATGGAATGAAAATATCACCATCTAGCATTTAGGTGTGGGAGACAGCCCTATGAACACTATCTATCTTATAATTTCCATCTTTTTATTAGGTTGCCACTAATGGGATTATTGCAGTGAATGAACCTTCAAATGAAGAAAAATATCTTGGCAAATTCCCAGTGAGTTTTGGGGTTATTGCTCCTTTTATGGCTGACCTGGACACAACAGATGGACATGGAAATGTGTATTACAGAGAAGATTCATCCTCAGATGTCTTGCAAATTGCATCAGACTATATCAAAAGAGGTTTTCCTGAGACTACTTTTGATCCCAGCAGTGTTGTTATTGTTACCTGGAAGCTCGTAGCTCCTTACCAGGCACCAGGAGATCATGCTTTGGAAGAAAAGGTGAGCTTTCAATCGTGTTGGACGCATGTCTAGCTGAAGTGTAACACAGTAGCCTGTTGTTTTGAGGGCTTGAATTCCTTTGTGTTTAAATGAATCCTGTACCGTTAAGAGTGTGTTTTGTTGTTGAATAGGCTGTAGCCTTTTTTGAGTTTCCAGAATTTTTACTTGATTTTTATTTTACTGTATTTTATTCATTCAAAAGAAAATGCTCAAATCTATGTAACTGATTTCTTTATATTCCCTGAAAACTCTCACTTTGAATGTTAAGTATGATGTGGTGATAGCTGAAATAGTAGGCTATGCTGCACTCTTTCTGTGCAATATGATCCAATTGGCTTGCATTTTTCAGCAGGCTTAAGTCATTTTGACATCAAACTGTCTAAAATCTGTTATACCTATGGACTAACAGGAGCTTCAAACTGTGAATCCCTTTTGGACAGATGATATTGCTTTCACTGAAAGGTCCTGCTTTGTAGTTAGTACCGAATGAAGAAGCAGTTAGAGGTTATTTATTAGAGTTATTACTTGCAAACCATTTTCCCTTTTTAAACCACATTAGGTATGATCTTGCAAAGTTATGTAACTTTATGCACCATAATTATCCCAGCTGATAAGCCTGCTTACAATGTATAAAGTTGTGAACGTTACCACAACTTAGAAATCTTATTTTGTTAAAGAGTAATTTCTTGTGCCTAACTTGAAAGGACCATTGTGTTCACAGTAATGATTCTGCACTCTGGTAGCAACAAAAATCTGGTATCTGAGGTACCATCTCAATGGTTTCTACAGTCTGTAGGAGTGTTCCTACAGGAAAAGGCACTTGCAGCAACATGAAACTTGGACTCTTCTTTAAATATTCTGTTTACAGAGTTTTTCTATTCAGTCTGGCACATCATTTTTTATTTCAAGGAGATGATATAGCACCCTATGTATATTACAGAACTTAGAATTTTTATGTTTTAGGCAGCCTCTCTGGCTATTTTCTAACAGATTTACCTTACCTTCAATAATGCTTTCTTTTTAACGTTTATGCATGCTAAAGCTAAAACTGCCTTAGCAAAACATAAGCTTGCACAGTATTGATTTCTCCTAGGAAGTAAGTGCTGCATTATGTGTGATGGAAATTCTGATTTTGACTGTGTTTTTTAAAAAATGTTCTGTTGTCTATCCTGATTATTTTTCTGTGAGTAATTGGATGTTAATTTTTCTCCACAGAGAAACACATTCCAGGCTGTTTTAGCCTCTTCTGACTCCAGTTCCTATGCTATTTTCCTTTATCCAGAAGATAGTTTGCAGTTCTATAGTACATACTCCAAGAATGATGATGGAAGGATTCCTGCTATGGTTGGCTTTAGTCAAGCCGCTACAAACTACTACTTTTGGGAAAACCCAGGATCCTACAATGTCATTGCTAATGATGAAGACAGCATTAGAAACCTGCACAAGTATGATTTTTGTTTGTTTAAAGTCCTTAAGAAAACATCAAGGAGTTCCATGTTTTTCTTAATTGTGACATGAGTTAATAAGAAATAATAAGATCCCATTAGCCAATGCATGAGAAATCGCAAAAATCTGCCACTGATAAATATCCATCCTCTTGAGGAATATGAGGACAGCGGTCTAATCCATTGTCACTGGTAGGAGTTGCTGGGTAGAAACCCTTCTAAACGTAGAATCATAGAACACTTAGGAAATGGTGTCAAATGCCTTGCTAAAGTCAAGATAGAGAACATCCACAGCCTTGCCTTCATCCAACAAGCGGGTCACCCTGTCATAGAAGGAGATCAGGTTTGTTAAACAGGACCTGCCCTTCATAAACCCATGTTGACTGGGCCTGATTACCTGCTGCATAATAGAACCCAGGATGATCTGCTCCATCAGCTTTCCTGGTACTGAAGTCAAACTGAGAGGACTGTAGTTCCCTGGATCATCTTTCCATCCCTTCTTATATATGGGTGTTATGTTGGCTGACCTCCAATCTGCTGGTACCTCCCCAATCAGCCAGGACTGCTGATAAACGATGGACAGTGTCCTGGTGAGCACCCCTGCCAGTTCTCTCAGCACTCTAGCATGTAACCCATCCGGCCCCATAGATTTATTCACATGATATTGACCATCTCCTCCTGAATTGTAGGGGGGACATTGTGTTCCTGGCCCCTGTATCTTGGGAGTGTTGCTTAGGGGAGTGACTTTCCCCGGTGCAAGTGTTTCCATTACTAAAGACTGATGCAAAGAAGGCATTAAGAACCTCAGCCTTTTCCTTGTCTTTTATTAATATATTTCCTTCTGAATCTGGTAGGGGATGGAGGCCCTCCCTGGCCTTTCTTTTATTATTAATGTATTTATAGAAATTCTTCGTATTGCTCTTCACCGCTAAAGCCAGATTAACTTCTAGTTCAGCTTTCGACCTAATTATTTCTCTGCATGACCTGACAACATTCTTATACTAATTATGAGTCATCTGCACCTTCTTCCAGAGGCCATAAACCCTACTTTTTTACCTGATTTTAATGCAAACCTCCCTATTCAGCCAGGCCGGTCTTCTTCGTCAATGACTTTCTTGGGGGAAGTGGGGATGGCCTGCTCCTGCACCTTCAAGATTTCTGTCTTAAAAAATGTCCAGCCTTCCTGAACTCCTACATCCCTCAAAACTGACTCCCAGGGGACTCTATCAAGTAACCTCTGAAACAAGTAAAAGTTTGCTCTTCAAATATAGGACCAATTAAGACTTTGACTCTTTATGGTCTATCTTGGGCAGTCATTTTTGAATGAAAAAGTGAACAAGATGGAAAGGGAATGAGTTAAAAGAGTCCAGTAAGTGTTGGCAAGACCTTTGTGACCCAAATATCTTGTTCTGTCCCCATCACTTTGGGGACGAGAAGGCTATAAATTCTCAAGAGCTCCTGGGTATTGAGAAAAAGTGCTATCCAAACTGTCAAGGATGTCTTATAGCCAAATAAACTGTACCAGTAGATAAGTATGTAGACAAGATAATTCAACAGTTTTGTCCTGATATTTCTCAGTGAAGGATAACATTTTGTGTTGGCTATAAATACCACACAACTTGTGCTTGATCATTTTGATTTGGCATATGCTTTTCTTTGATAGAAGCAGCAATACTGGGAAACAAGGTGTATGGGTGTTTGAGATTGGAAGCTCATCTGACAGTATTGTGCCTGCCAAGATCAGCAATGTTTTGGAGAGCCTGGAGTTTAATGAACAAGACCAGGAGATGACTTCAAAACCATTTATGTCAGACTATGGCTCCACTGAAATAAGACAGCAGTATGTCACCAGTAGTACAGACAGCACAGAAGAAGATCAGCACCATGTTACATATAGTGCTCCTCAGCTAGCTGCAGAAGACTTTCTGTCTTCATACCAAGATGTAACAGGAACACCTTCAACTGAGTCTTATTACAGTCATCAAGATTTCCCGACAGCAAAAGCTCCACCTCGCCAGTTCCATGTTCAACAGTTCCCCCCCCAGCAACCCCAAGTCATAGATGTGGAAGAATTTGATGAAACTGGTATAGGTAAGGTCTTTTGTAAAGCTTGGATACTTATAAGATGGATAGGCTTTAAAAAAACAGAAGCATGCAAGTAATCTAACTGCTAAAGGAATAATCTGTTTCACTACCTTCATATCTGAAAATCTGGAGACAGTAAGTTTGTTATTCATTAAGGTGGTTAACTTGGATGTCTCCTCAGATTCAGATCTCAATGATCTAGTAAATTAGTGCCCCAGTCAAGCTCACAGAAGAGCACATATACAGTGTGTGTGTGGAACCCAAATCTCTCCTCAGGAAAGCTTCCTATAGGGATAATTGTATTCCTGAAACCAATGCATTCTTAGCAGCAATGGATTTCCCCTTTTGTCCGGGACAGTTGTTGAAGGTATGGCCTTAAGTTTAATAGCTACATTAAGTGGCTGTTCCTGCTAAGGGTTTTATGGTCAGTTCTACTGAAACCTAGCTTATTTCCTTTTATAGCTGTGTCACTGAAGGCAGGTCGTTTAACGAAGATCGGGAGTAGTAACTGCTGTAAAAATTGCTGGTTAGGGTTTCCTAGCCTTTTTACAAGGATAGGATTAGCAATTCTAACTCCTGAGAAGTGTGTGTAGAAAATGCAGAACTGACTGCCCAGATGTTAATTGTTTCTTGAAGCAGATGTGAGAATTGCTATCTACATCAAATAGTAGGCTAAGCAGGGTGCATCAGTTGGTGCACGGTCCTGATTACTGTACTGATGTGTTTCGTTCTAGGTTGGAACAGCTCCTTTTGGCTTTAGTTTGGAAACAAGGACAGGTTAAAATTATTGTGTATTTGGTTTCTCCATGTCAGTTTAACTGATCCGTATTAATACAGATCTGCTGATGTCAATAAAATTGAACAGTTTTCTAATATCTGATGCCCTGATGTTTTCTGCAAAACAGTAGACTGTCACTTGCATACTGAAAGGTTAGCAAAAAGCAATTGCAATTGTTTCTTTTCCTTAAAAAGAAAATTACAAAAACTAATCATGTTAGTCTGGAGATATTTTTGAACCAAACCAAGGATATGTGAATGCTATAGTAATTACATGAAGTGTGTCTATTCTTATTTTCTACAGTGTTTCGCTACCACACAGATGTCCAACAGACCTGCGCTAACAACCGTCACCAGTGCTCTGTTCATGCTATTTGCAAAGATTATCCCAATGGATTTTGTTGCAGTTGTATTGCTGGTTACAAAGGAAATGGCAGACAATGTGTAGCAGAAGGTAACTTTATTGAAAATTAGGTACATCTGCAGTAATTGCACTTGCCATTCTTGAATGAGGCGACCTGTGTTCAGAAAAGATGTGGTTAAATACTTCTTGAAAGACTTATCACTGAGATGTATTGAAAGGTATTTGAAGAAGTGAGCTATGCAAATTAATTTAGGTGGCCACTTGTGCATTATGCATTTTAACATGACTTTCTAGAAATAAGTGATGTAGTTTAATAGATAGAGTAATAATCAGGTGTATATTGCTAGAATTAGTCATGAAGTTCCAACATGTTATAATTTAATTTGGTCCCCTCTCTAAAAAATGGACAGTTCAAAGGGGATGAACAAATTAACTTTGATCATCAAACTAAAGAGCATGGCTCCTCTTTGTCTGACTCCTAAGCTGCTTTACTAAAGGGCTAATCTGCTAGTTTTTTGTTAGATATCCATTTAAACTTTGTTCCTGTGTAAAATCCATAAAGGAATTTCTTATGTATACATTTGTAATCCTCATAGTGACTTGACTCAGGGTATAGATGCATTTCAACAACTAAAATAGCTGACTGCAAACTTTGAGGCAGGAAAGCAAAACCTACTACTCAGCTTTCAGTTTGTAAAATTGAATTTTCCAAAGAAAGAAAATAAGGATCTGATGATAATGGAATTTGAATTTGCACATAGGAAATTATATACAGAAGAAAATTAAGTAGCTGCTTAGTAGCTACTTTTGTAAAACACAGACAGTCATCAAACAATCAATGGTTTTGAGTCAAGAAATAGGATAAGTTAGAATAATAGGTCAATTGTTCTAACACTTAATGGTGTTAGCCTTCTAATAGAGAATGAATGAATTTACATTCAGTAGATATGGAGTGTGATCTTCAAAATAAGTTTCTGTGTACTTCTTACTCTCAGAGAGGCTGTAACAGCTTAGTCTGTTTATTTGCAGACAAAATTGTTAGTTAGGATAAAGCACATCTCTTCAGGCAATTTTGGCCACTTAGTTATCTGTGTAGTGATCACACACACATGCACACACCTACATTCTGTACAGAAGCAAAATAACTGTTTGTAAGCAGTTTCCTGTCTGTTGCGTTCTGTGACTTCCCCCCCCATTTGTTTCCACGCTGATATCTTTGAACATAGTGAACACTCTGAACACATTTCTTGGAGAGTATGTGAGAACTGTCATTCTGTTCTGATGGACTGTATTGATTTGCCAGGTTCTCCTCAGAGAGTCAACGGGAAGGTCAAAGGAAGAATCTTTGTAGGAAATAACCCTGTTCCAGTTTCATTTGAGAACACTGATCTCCACTCCTATGTTGTGATGAACCAAGGGCGTGCCTACACTGCTATCAGTACAATCCCAGAGACTTTAGGGTATTCTTTACTGCCTCTTGCTTCTATTGGAGGCATCATAGGATGGATGTTTGCTGTGGAACAACAAGGATATAAAAATGGATTCAGCATTACTGGTAACTTCTAAATTAAAATAACATTCAAGATCTCTGCTATGCTTTCCTCTGTCTTGAGAGAAATGTGTATGTAGTAGCAATATAGAATGAAAACCTGTTTATTCTGAGATGTAAATGGATTGTTCTGTGATCAAACTTCTCACCATTTTTCTTGTTTACAATGTATAGATATTGGGCTTTTTAATTTACCATTGGTGCACAAGTATGTAAGCCTGTTAGAAAGAAGAATGACATGGTGAGTTCATGGACAAAGAAGAGATTATTAAAAAGGATCTGATTTTTGGTACTAGAGTGTACAGAGCTACTGAAAAAAGCTCCTTCTACGTCTACAAGAGGTCTAACATGTTAATTGCCTGATTGTACCAACAGAGCAGAAGAGGAATGAAAATCTGACCTCATGAAGGTCTGAAACTCTTGACAGAAACAATTTCTGCATGAGATGCAAATGATTCTGTTAACTGATTTGAGGGAAAACCCAGTTCACATTTACAGCTTTCCATGAGTATTGGATGCCAAATCTGGGTTGTTTTTGCACATGAATTCAAGCTGTAGATCCAAGCTGGTCTAGGAGACCATGTGTTTCTTTTTAAAATGTTATCCTTTACAGCCCTGTACTATGAATTTAGTTGAACATAACTTTCTGTTTTGGGGTTTTCTTGGATTTGGTGTGTTTGAAGTTTGCTCTGGAATTTACAACATACATTTCACTTCGTTTTGATTTGGAAACAGATGTACTGGGTTTTTTGTTTGTTTGTTTTTTAACTCACTGTGTTCCTAATGGAGGTTTTCTCTGAAGTGTATAAATCCTTTGCCATTTTAACTGGTAGGATAAGACCTACTATTATTAGATTTGTTGGAACTCTTTTTAAACTAATTAAAAAAAAAACCAACCCAAAAGACCGAAAACTTACTACTTAGGGCATACTTGCAATTTAGCATGTTCAGTGCTGAAGTAAAAGATACTTTCCTTGCATTATCCAAGGATATTATCATTTATACCTCTGAAAGTTATTTTTGTAGAAACCCAAAACATTAGCAATATGCTGCATCAAAGCTTACAGAAAACAGTATTTTTATTTTATTTTATCTACTAGAAGCAATACTTTGAGTAGAAGGATTCAAAAACTGCTATTAAGTGGTTTAACTAATGCTGTTTCTTTAGGTGGCGAGTTTACACGGCAAACTGAAGTAACTTTTCTTGGCAACAATGAGAAGCTGGTTATAAAGCAGAAATTCAGTGGAATTGATGAGCATGGTCACCTTACCATCAGCACAGAAATGGAGGGCAGAATACCTGAGATTCCAACTGGCTCATCAGTCCAAATAGAACCATACACTGAACTCTATCACACTTCCAGTTCTGGTAAGGTTCCCTAAGAATGAAATAATGGGAGTGTCTCACTGTCTACTCTGAGAAATGTGCAATCTGGAAAACATTATTTTATTCCCTTAGTGAGTGTGCTTAGGACTCTTCGATTTCTAGGAAGTTGGGTTTTGCTTCTTAAGAACAAGTCCCAGAAGAAGACAGTGCAATTATTTCTAAACTTTTAATGAAAAAACCGGTAACTTTCTCTGAACTGATGTTTGCAAAAGACTCTTGATTCCCCTTTTCATTTGCCTTATTTTTACACTGCTGATGGCAGTGATACAAGTTGCAAAGCTTTTTGTAGGTTCTACAGCTCTTCAGTAGGAGCTGTACTGGTGTATATCTTTTTGTGGTAGTATCATCAAGTGGGCTTTGGTCTTGTCCAATGAGACCAAACTGTGCAAACCAGTTATTTACCAGTATGTGTCATGTAAATTGCATTGCAGTGACTGTGGATATTATTTGAGCTGAATTTGAACAACTGACCAGAAAATTAGGAGCCTCTTAATTCCCTTACCAGTTTTCTCCATTGTCTCCTCAGTACTTCTCTCCTCTCTCTCTTCCTTATCTTGGGCTCTGAGATTTGGTAAGAGTGTCATTGTTCATTTCACTATTTACAGGGCAATCTTCCTTCTTTTGCTTTCCTCTTTCTGAATGAAATTGTGTGTTTCAACACAACAAAGTCAAAGTGAGATTGGAGTCTTGCTGCTGTCCAGCCAGCCCATCTGCCAAAGAGCAGTAGAGGAAGCAGCCTGTGGTGCACCCAGGTGCACATGAATACTGGAGAGAGTACACTGTGATTCAAGAGTGCACTTTGATTGCTAGAGACAGATGAAAATCGTGTAGTTGCATCATCACTGCTTTGTAGCCAGTGATGAACCCCTCCTTCTGCTTTACCTGTCATTATGGACTGTGAGGAGGAGGAGGAGCTAGAGGCAGCAGGAAGCTTCCACTTTTTGCTGAAAAACTTCAGAGCTCTGGAGGAGTTGTTCGTGTAGCTGTGCTCTGTAGAGCACCTGCCTTCTTGGCAGAAATGCTGTCCCCATAGAGGAAATGTCAGTTGGTGGAAGGAGGCATCCTTCAAGCTGGATTTGATTTACCTGTGCTCAAATAGTTATTCTGCTGTTCTGTGGCCTGTCTGATAGACTAGAAATACAGTTTTTGCCAGCTATTGCAAGTGGATTGATAGAGGTGTGTTCTGGTGTCCAAATGAACAATAGTGGAGTTCTGAGGAGCTTTCTGTTGGTGGGAAGATCCATAAGCCCAGATCTGCTTTGAAGAGTTTTTTGATCACAATTTTTCACAGTATAGAAAACTGTTGTGAAGCATAAGAGAGTTCTCAGACATGTGTCTTCTTCAGGACTCTGTCAAAATCTAAGACCAACAGATGACAATGAACTAAAAGTGGGTGTAATTTTGTGCTGGTGAGGTGGTTCTTGTCCTTCATAGCTTTTATTTCCATTATATACGTTAATCTAAATAAACCTCTGAGTTTGCCCAAGTTGAATTTTCTTTTCTTTACCTGGTAACCCACAAAGTAAAGGTACATTTTTAGAATCTGCCATGATAAATTATGTGACTTGTTGCTCAGAACTGTGATATCTGGGAACAGAGGATGCCTAGTGAAGCGCCTATGCCTCTGCATGGAAATACATCCATTTTCCTGTCTTCTTACCTTTGAAATTTCTATTTACACTACTTAGCCTGTATTTGAAGTCTACAAATGGCTCTCTGTCCTAATCAGCGTGTTTCTTCCCGTGTTGCAGTGATCACTTCATCATCTACCAGAGAGTACACAGTGACAGAGCCAGAAAGGGACGGGGTTGCTTCCACGTACACGGGTGCCTATCAGTGGCGACAAACCATCTCGTTTGATGAATGCATTCATGATGACTCTCACCATGCTGCTTCTGCTACTCAGCAGCTCTCAGTGGACAGTGTGTTTGTCCTCTATAACCGAGACGAGCAGATTTTGCGATATGCTATGAGTAATTCCATTGGCCCAATCAGTGGTATGTATGAATTGGAAATCTTTTTCTCTTTTGTGAGGAATCAAGAGCAAGCCTACATATTTGTATTTTTAGCCTGCCTTAGGTGGGTTAAATGAATGAGTTACGTTAATTCGTTGCATTAGTCGGTAGAAGTCTGGGTCCGTTGATTAAGAAGAGAAATGGGACAGTTGAAAGTTTGTATTTTTACTTGGGGAAGAGTATTTAAGTGATTATCTCCTCTTGAAATTCCGTGGAGTTTGTGTCTAATTCCTTGAAATATTCTCAGCATATCACCTTGAATCTATTGCAAAATATTAGAGATGATTAAGGGAGTGGAACATCTCTCTTCTGATGAAAGGCTGAGGGAGCTGGGTCTCTTTAACTTGGAGAAGAGGAAACTGAGGGGGTGACTTCATTCATGTGTATAAATAAATAAAGGGTGAGTGTCAGGAGGATGGAGCCAGGCTCTTCTCTGTTATGTCCAATGATAGGATAAGGGGCAATGGGTGTAAGCTGGAGCCTAAGAGGTTCCACAGAAACATAAGGAAAAACTTTTTCATTGTGAGGATGACAGAGCTCCGGAACAGGCTGCCCAGAGGGGTTGTGGAGTCTCCTTCCCTGGAGACATTTAAAACCCTCCTGGACACGTTCCTGTGTGACCTGATCTAGGTGATCCTGCTCTGGCTGGGGGGTTGGACTAGATGATCTTTCGAGGTCCCTTCCAACCCTGAACGTTCTGTGATTCTTTGATTCTGTGATACATGGAGTACATTGTTTATCTTTACCTAATTTATAGTTCCTCTATTAATGATTTTTTTTGTATGTGTGTGTATTGTCAGAGCAAAGGGCAAAAGAGGGGAATAAGATTTGCTTTTGAAACAGCTGGTTTCTATATTTTATCTTGAAACTTGTTGTTTTATCTTTAGAACATAGGCAGCCTATGAAATATATTTTTTTGGATGAGCTGTCCAAGTTTGTTTGTTAGCACTAAAGTCAGAAAAAAACCAAAACAACAAAGAAGCAATTTGAAAATGTGCACCAGATGTATACAAGAAAAGACTGTACTCACTTCTGTTTCCTAGAAAGATCAAGCTAAGAACTGCATTATGGGTCTACTGTCAGTGGCTGGTATATGTATTATCTTTGTCAGTCGTGCTCTTCAGAGGGGTTTTTGTGGCTTCTCTATTTTTGAACTCGGCAGTCCTTTGCACAAGTAGCAAGGAATACAGGTGCTATTGCTGTGTCTGCTGAGATTCCTATTCCGGTATATCACTTGCAAGTCCACTTCTTCCTGGTGCAAAAATTATTCACTTTCCTTGTTTCATGTGTGCTGTAAGCAATCTCCTTCTGGGCCTTAGCTGAGTGCTGTTACTTGGATAGAGTCATCGTGGCTAAGTATGATCTCTCTTGTCAGATGGTTCTGCTGATATTAACCGGAATCCTTGCTACACTGGCACCCATAACTGTGACACCAATGCGATATGTCGGCCGGGAACTGGAAATCGTTTCTTCTGCGAATGTTCGATTGGCTTTCGTGGAGATGGAACCGTTTGTTACGGTATCAAAAAACTCTCATTACAAAATGACAGCTAACACAGAATTTGTTGTGCTTGGAATATATTGACCCTCAGCACGAGCCATTCCAGAAAAATGAACTGTCCTGAGAGGCTGGTTTTGGGAATGAAAGGTTAGAGGGATGGGGGGGTAGCTGACATATCTCAGTGATCAAAGTAAGCAAGTTTGACTGTCTTGGAGGGTCACAGTTGGGTGTTTTGCTAGCTTGCAAAGCTAGTTTTTCTACCCAGTTTGTCTTCTCATAAAACCTGTGGGAATTTAGCTGTGAGAAATTTACTGTAATGCAAATTCTGTTTAAAATGAGCCAATTAGGTCAAAGGTTCTTGAGGGAGGTGAGGAATGGCACATGCACATGCATACAGAGCCACAGATATGTGGAACCCATCAAAATAATATTTTTCAGTATCTGCTTTGAAAAGAGACTTTTATTTCCTATCTCTGTCCAGTTCTGTACTTGTAATGTATTTGGGTTGCTTTATAATCAAATCACAGAAGAAATACTTGGTTTTAAGAGGTGAAAGTGTGTATTAATGAAATATGCATCATCACTATTAGTTAACTGAGTTGGTTTGGTTTTTGTTGATTTATTAAAACAAAACAAACAAACCAAGAAAAAAGCACAGCAAAACACAATCTCCCCTCTAACTCCAGCCCTGAAATTAACTTGCAAATGAAAGCAACAGCATCACGCTGTCCCTCTCAGTCCTCTGGTGCTGTGACTTGAGCAGCAGTGGATTAGAGATGTATGTGGATGATGAAAGGGGAAGTCTTTCCTCGAGTTCATGCTCCCTCAGTAGTCATCACTCCTGATGTCCTTGTAGGCTGCATTTCCTTTTGCAGTGGTTGTTCTTTCCTCTCTGATTTTCTGTCATTCCCCTTATTACTTCATTGTAGAACCTCTTCTGGGTTTGTGTTGTTTGTTTGGGTTTTTTCTGTTTGGTGCAGATTAGCTGAGGACACAGTTACCTGAAAACTTATTTTCATGTTACTAACATCTTTTAAGATGTATGGTCTATCCTGTACATGGTTTAAAAAGCAAGCCTGCTATTATTCAGCAGTTGCATAATTTGTTTTCCTGGGATCAGTATTATATACATCTTGGTAGTAACTCGAATCCTTATAACATTCTAGATGTTGATGAATGTTCAGAGCAACCAGCTCTGTGTGGCAGCAACGCAGTCTGCAACAACCAGCCAGGAACCTACCACTGTGAGTGTGTTGAAGGATACCAGTTTGCAGCAGATGGACAAACTTGTGTTGGTGAGTTTCACATTTCTTAAAAACTCTGCCCGCTGGCTTTCGGGCTGCGATTGATCTCAGAGACAGAAAACAGAGCTTTAAGAATCTGCACTAACTTCTAACATGAGTTAAATTTAGGAGTTCATGTTGCAGTTAGTGATTACAATCCATTAGGTAACCAAAGAATGTGTCTAAAGTGCTGTGGTTTTCATCTCATAAAAATTCCCCATTCGGAATGTTTCCAAATAAAAAATGGAAATGGTTATTGAATGCTTCTGTCTTTTCTGTGCCATTAATTAGCTGTACATTTCACACGGAAGTAAAATTCAGTTTTGTAAAACAAGAAAAATTCAAGTGAGCAGTTATTAATATGTTAGTAATTCACAGCATCTCACTTTTGAGATGAGGTGGTGCTTTTTCGGCATTTTTGGAGTGCTGTGCTTCTGCTTTTTGGAGTTTGGGTTTTGTTTCTTTCTTAAAATTAATTCTGGATTAGATATAACAGATTAGATTTTAGTTACACATTCATCCCTTAGACATGGAGCTATTCACTAGCACCCTCTGGGTGCAGCCAGTTCTCCACCCAGCAGACAGACCACTTGTCTAGACTGTAACACATCAGTTTCTCTAGGAGGAGGCTGTGGGGAACTGTATTGAAAGCCCTGGAGAAATCCAGGCAGACAATGACCTCCACTCACCCCACATCAGCCAAGCAGGTTACTTTGTCATAAAGGTGATTAGGTTTGTCAAGCATGATTTGCTGAGACTGTTCTTCAGCTAAGACTGAGGAGCCTTCACCTTACAGCAAAAAATTATATTACTTCCCTTAAGTATGTGACTTGGCATGCTGTGTGTTATGTTCCATCATGAGCCTCATTTCTCTGCTCCAGTAAGAATTACCATTCATGTTGGCTCACGGTGCACCCTGAGTCTCCCCTTTGTTGCAGAACAACTGGAAAAAGCAGTTTCTTCTACCAGGACACTGAAAGGGATAGGGTGAGAGCAGCTCTACGTTCTTTCCATTATGTCCACCACTGCCCTTTTGTCCCTTGGACATGAAAGGGAACATTCTTCCCTCCAGCCATGACCTCACTGGCTTCACTCTACCACTTTCCCATGAAGTTGATGTGTCACACTTCTAACAAGTGCTAAGTAATTCTTTGCCCAACTTGAAGGATTTCAGTTTGATCCCTTCCTTCAATCAAAAATGAACTTTGTTTGCATCTGTAAGACTGAAGAGAGGGAAGATGAACTCCAGATTCCCAACATACTGAAAATAAATGCTATGGTAATATTGTTCCCCTTTCCACCAGGGAGAGTTTTATAACTCACAGACAACTTGAACCCCAGACAGGGCAAGAGACAGGCCCTCTTTGTGCTTTTGCAGTTTGCTCTAGAATACCAGCTCTGATTCAGCTTTTTTGCAACTGCAGCTTTTTCACACCAGCCATATGACTTACTGCATAGCTTTAGAAGAGAGTTGTAAATAAATTGTTCTCCTATTTGTAGACTGAGGAATAGGAGGGCATGGGGACTCCCTTTGATCTCCAGCGTCAAATCCTATGCATTTATAATGCAGTTCTGAATAGATTATTTTGTAATCTAAAGCTTACTTCTGCAAACAGAACAGATATAAATGATTCTAACAATGATGTCATCTTCTCCAGAGAAAGGGAAAAAAATGTCTGTTTTCAGATCTGGCTATGATTGCAGATTTTTGTTATTTCCCTGCTGATACCGTGGTAGTTTTCATCTGTGTATTGTTGTTAAAGGAGCTTTGTAGAATCTGTCTTGGTCCCCTGTTAACTCCTCGTAAGAACTATGTGAAGAAAATCCCAGTGGATGCTCTGCTACAGCATCTAGAGTTTGGTTCCTAGATGTATGCACTTCAAACTTGTGTATTTCTGGGCCCCAAATTTTTGTAGTATTTTTCCTCTTCCTATTTTAAATTCCATGGTTTCCTTTCCTCTTCTCTGACATAACAGGTAAGCATAGGCAGGACTCCAGTAACTACCTGAAATAACTAGTGTGTAAAGCAGTGCAGTGCTTTCCGTGTCACTCTGCACAGTGATGAGAAAGTTATGAAAAGATGCAGGACTCATCCCAGTTTCTACAGTTGGTCAAAAATCACTCCAATAGTTGACAAATATGTTTATCTCCTATCAAGTGAGTCACGGCTCCTATCTGTTGCCAAGTGATGACAGCCCTGGGTCAGTGCTAGGTTTGTTGTAGCAGGATAGCTAATAATTCCCAGTGCAGTGAACTGGCCACTTGGCTAACATGTGAAGTACCTCTGTGAGATGCCTGACGTTTCTTCATCCATGACTCCTTTTTATAAACAGAACTGCCATGGATATTAGGATCTGTCACTGTGGTAGCCTTTTTATAAAGAAACATTTATGAAGCACCGAGGACAATCAATTCCTTGTGAAACATTAAGATTTAACACCAGTCAAAGGAGAGATGTTGGTAAAAAAAAATAAATCCCAACCCCCAAACCAAAAAACTGTTTCCTTGTTTCCTTTCTCTTCTGTATGCTTTCATAGCTGTCCTTCTCTCCTTATAAATGTATGATGGGCTTCAGACTTTGCAAAGAAAAACTCAAACTTTCATCTCCTGTTTTGTATGTCTAACCTGCAGCTGTTGAGTATGTCGTAAACCATTGCCAGACAGGCACACACAATTGTGACATTCCTCAGCGTGCTCAGTGTGTGTACACCGGTGGGTCTGCCTACATCTGCACATGCCTCCCTGGCTTCACCGGAGACGGGCGTGCCTGTGAGGGTGGGTAGCACCATGTGTTGTGGAGGGGTTTATACTCTTTATTACATAATTTGGCTGGTGATTGCAATGTCCTATAGCTACTTGTGATTTAAAAGAGGAAATTTTATCATTTAAGTCCCTTGGATAAATATTGCATTAAGCTTTTGTCCTTTCCTCTCCTCAATTTTGAATTTGTTCTTCAATATTTGAGATACAAAAGGTCCAAGATGAGGTAAATGCAAATATTGCAGTAACCACACTTAGCAGGCCAGATCTTCACCTGCAGGAACTGTTTGCACTGTATTGGTTTATGTTGCTAAGGTGGTGACACATGATGCTCAGACTATGTAAAAAAGTTATGTTCTGTTTCATGTCAACTGGCGTGCAGTGTGGGAACAGCTTTACCTAACTTCATGTTGGAAAAATTGCTGGCCAAATCCTACTTCTCTTGTGTGTTAAGTCTTTTCCTCGAGAAACATGGGCATATATTTCTAAACTACTGTGTGAATTAATAATACTAGTTACCCATTGGAACAACAGGGTGCTGGGATTTGCTGAGAGCCAGAACCTAAAATATAGGCTTGTTTTCTTTTCTTCTTTTTTTTTTTTTTTTTTTTTTTTGACCTTTGCATTTCTGTATAGATGTTCTTCCAAAGGTCTGTGATTCTAGTAAAATATTCTAAAATAGAAGCCTGAAATATGGCAGATTCGCACTTTAATTAATTGCTCTGATTTGTCAACCAGGGGAAACTGTTATCTGAGACTGGTCTTTTCTTTTACAGATGTAGATGAATGTCAACAGGGCCCCTGTCATCCAGATGCTGTCTGCTACAACACTCCAGGGTCCTTCAGCTGCCAGTGTAAGGCAGGTTATCGTGGGGATGGTTTCCGGTGTGTGTTAGGAGGTAAAATTTTATAGTTCTTGAAAGTTGGGCCAGAAATATAATTTCGGAATTGGAGATTATATGTTAATTCTGTTCCTCTTTGGAACAGATAGTGTATTGTCTTACTGGGATCTTTATTCTTTCTGAAGTCTTTCAAGTTTTGAACTTCACCAAGCTTGTGTATCTGTATCTTGAGTACTGTCACTTTTCCCCATCCTGTTCAATGTCCAGTTTTCTTTCATTTGTTCTGTCCTCAGCAGTTCTCAGCCCCAAGCTGATACTATCTTTTGAAGTTGCCTTATGTAAAGGTTTGAGCACAAATTAATTTGCTTTGCATACACAGTAGTCACTTACAAAACATCTGGAACTGCTGGCAATGTGAATGAAATGTAACAATTACAGGAGAAAAGTGAAGGATGAGACCAAAGTACCTGCATTGTTGTCTGCAGTGGGGTCTAGATGGCTAAATGCCATATATAGCCAGCAAGGGTCCCGCAAGTAACTTCAGTTTCTAACTAGGACTAAATGGTTTCTGTACTTTCCCAAATTGTTCTCTATTTAGCAGAAAGTTCTTTTCCTTCCCACACTTCTGTTTGTGCGGGCCTTGAAGTATAAAATTCCTGATCTTGAAACAAAAAGAAAGCAAGGAACATTGAAGCACAAAGTAGCATTGTTATGGTTACTTTAATTCAAAAACATGGTAAACCTATGGGACAGCGCTCAGGTTTTGCAGAATGGTGAATGCTTTCATCAAGGAAGTAAAGCCTACCTTCTGAGCCTATTCAAACCCAATTCTCCTGCTTCCAAGATTCTTGCTGTTGAGGAAGAAAACCTAAACCTCTCAACAGACTGAAGCTCAAAGCCAAGAGTAAAAAAGGCATAGGGCCAAAGAGAAAGAAAGCAAGAAGCAGTATGACTGAGGAGGAAGGCTCTCTTTGTAATTCAGCTTCTGAACTGTGGTCTTAATGATGTCCAAATTATTTGGCAATTCAAACTTCAGTGTTTTTTTTAATAGTGGATGTGCTGACTTAGAAGTGATTGTCTGCTATCTGATGTGTTGCTGAAACTTAATATTTTTCTTTTTCCACTACATTCCCTAATTCTGAATGTCTGACTTCTATTGCACAATTGGATACTCATATCTTAAAAAAAAAAAAAAAAGGAAAATGATCGTTTATAGGAAAGGCATAAAAAATAGCAAGGTTGCTTCTGGTTTGAGGTCATATTTACATGACCTCACCATGTGCTCAACAGCATGTGTTATGTCAAATCACGCAGTGGCGGTAGACTTTTCTACCATATGTAAATTGTAGGAGGCTTTGCAGTGCCTAATACTGAAGCTCTAGCTTTTGCCACTTTTTCAGTCTTTTAATATTATTTTTAACTAACTTTTTGTGCATGACTGCCCATGTGTATTTTCATTTTGATGCCGGGTGAATGAAGAACTACCTAGTGTTTCTGACCTGTGTCAAAATATTTAGCTAACTAACCAGCTGATAAAAAGATTATTCCTTCTAGAGAAAGTTGATGTGAATAACTTGAAGCAAAATTGAACCAAAAGCTCGCAGATTTTCAGACAGAATTGTAGAGGCAGAAATACTGCTTTCATGGCTGGCACATTCCTTTTGTAGCTGAAACAGGTGACTTGATAGACTGATACCAATTCACTTTATTACCAGGACACAACCAATTTCTTCTGAGTATGTGATAGCATACTTAAGTTTTGGGGTTTTTCTGTTAAGCACAACACCTTTTTCACATGCAGTGGTTAGTGAGTCTACTAAACTAAGCACAGTGTACTATTTTGTAGCTGTTTTACGTTATTTTTTGCTGCTTATCCTGTACACTTCTCAACTTTCTATACTCAACACCATTATATCTTGAAAGGGGATCTTTCCATGTCACAGTTTTAATGGTAGTAACAAAATATTTTAGAGTGTTTTGTTGTATCAACTATTTTAGTGTGGGGGGATCTGCCAGATTTTGTTAGTTTTCATCTATCCTCTGATTATTTATTTATTTATTTATTTATTTGTACTACTAGTAGAAGACATGCTTTAGAAACACATCAATTGGCTTTCCTCTTGAAATTATCTGAGCAGAAAAAAAATCTGTGTGGATAAGAAGTCTTTTGCTGAAGTACTTTTAGTCAAGTACAGAGTATCTGCATTACTCTGTCAGCAGCTGCAGCAATGGCAGTGTTTACAACGACATTCTCCTCCCTTCTTAAAGAGTTAATAGAACAATAGATGTCCTTGGAACGTTATCTGTTGCTAAAGCTTTAGTACTTTTAAGACGGATATCACCAGCAGTTAAGCCATTGCCAGAAGTTACAATCAAAATACACTTTCTGAAGCCTAGAAAAAAACAGCTTAGTTTACTTTAGCACCCAATTTGTAAAGTAAGTTGCCTCAGAATGCTGATTCCGGATGAGGCTGTATTGTATTCAGCTGTAATTAGAGACTCTTTCTTCCCCTTTTACCCACTAAGATTTTGATTTAATTAGCCTCAGTCAAGTCAATGAAGCCTTTCCTGGTTGTTAATAGCACGAAAAGTTTCATTCATCTGTGTTTTCAGCTGTACCCTTTTCTGATCCATGTGTGCAATTGTTTGCTGTTTGGTGTCTTTATTATTACACGAAACCTACTGTTGAATTTTACGACTGCTGAACGGTAACTCTTGAAACAAGACGACTAACAAGCAAAATGGATTTGAGTCACACACAGGAGAATGTCCGTAGGAGTGAACATCATGTTAATGAAAGAGTTAATGATGCTGGAATGTCCCACTGCTCACAGCTATTAAAAAAGTCTGTACTTCATTATTTCCTCACGCTTCATTTTTCCATTTCAAAAAAACAGATGTCTGAGCGTTTCTACCCCTGCAGACCCCAGACACTGTTTACTAAACAGAAACAAATCTAGATGCTTGGAACTAGGGGTCTGACTGTTAAGAGCCATTTGCTGGTCATCTGTATACAATCCGTTACACATGAGAAATGAAATACATTTACCAGGGCAACACTGCAAGTGAAGGATTACAAAGGAAAATGAACCACAAAGGATTTTTTTCCTCTTCCTTTTTTTTGGCAACATCTGAGAACAACAATTAAAAATGTCAGTATGACTCCTTGTGAGATTTGGGGAATTAAGTGATCCACATAGGAAATTAAAGTACTCTTGTACTACATACTTGTTCTGGATACAGTTTTAAATCACTTCTGTCTTTAGCTTGCAAATGAAAACCTGTTTGAGTAGTTTTATCAGAGCTTCAAAAATTTTTGAGTGCTGTCACAGAACTAATTGGATTTGGTTTAGTGTATCAGACTGTAATTTTTCCTGCAAGATGGAAGGGAAAAAGTCCTATACATCTCTTTCTCATCCTATTTTCTCATCCTGCATCTTTTTTTGGAAAAGCCCGTAAATCATTTTATGCAGTGTTGCTGCAATAGTTTCATTTATGACCAAAATCCACTTTGAATATTTGTATATGGCTTTAAGGTTTTTTTTCCCCTGCCCCATTTCTGTTTCTTTCTTTGTTTATGTGAGAAATGTGTGCATATATGGTTTTTATCTTTCCATATCCATGTTATTTCCATTTCATTTTTTTCAAGTTCCATGATATATTTTATTGACTTATAAATTCTAGATTGCCACTGGTAGTTTATGACACAACTGAAAAAAATATGTTTAAAACATTAAATACAAACCTGTTTTTCTGAGGAAGGGTATACATTTAGCTTGAGTTCAGGATGCACTGTTCTGTGTATCTAGTCTGACTTGCGTGTTCTGTGATCCATGGAACATAAAGTCTTTATCACACCTTTGATCTCTGTTCTGTACTACAGCTTCTCTCTTAGAAGCTTTTTTTTTTTTTTTGTACACTCGTTCAATTTTTCACTGTCCTTTTGAACTGTGGCTACTAGAGCTGGACCCAGTATTCCTTGAATCACCACCCCAATCCCACATTGATTCTTTATACCTGTGCAGTGTTCCCTGTGTATTTGCTGAATTCTTACTTATACCCCCTCACTAGTCCCTACAGCACTCACCTGGGTGTTGCTAGCTCTGGTCTGCTGATAGCTGTGATCTCCTGATAGCTTTTTTGGTTGTGGTTTCCAAGATGAATCTGTCTTCAGAGACTGGTTTATACAGTGTATTCCAAGAAGCGTAGCTTTGCATTTGATTATGTGAATCTATTTGTTGATTTTAATCAGCTCAGTTTACCTAGTGATGAGGTTCTGTCCTTCTTATGTTTAGTGGCTGTTTCTCTTGCACAAATGATTCAACCTATCGTTGTATATTTTCCTTTGGAATTCTAATGAAGGAATTAAATTTCTTAATGATGAAATATAAACCCAGGACTTATGGGAACTTGCTAGAAATACCACTACTTTTTGACATTTGTCCACTGACTCAGGTGAATTTTTTTCAGTTTTTAATCATTTATCATATTAAGATAGCCCACAGTATGGTGCTTTGTTTCAAAAATGATACTGTCCTGTGGGTATAAGTAGAGTGCCATAGGGAAACAAAGCTATTAGGTCAGTGCGTTGCCTTCATCACCCAAGCAGTAATTGCATCAAAAAGGAGTGAGAACAGATTTTTACTCGGTTTTATAACAAACACTAATCAGTAATGTTTAAAATACAGATGATGAAAAATAATGAAACTTGGTCCTGTTGTTAATAAAAGGCTGTTGCCATCCCCACTTCCCCGCATCACTGAAAATTACCCCTAGGTCTTGCTCTTACTGTTAGTTTCATCTCTGGCAGTATGAGCTAACCCTAGCGTATACCATATTTCTCATCATTGACATGGTTGTTTGGCTTGGCTTTCAAGCGTGGGTTTCAAGAATGGCAAGAACCTCTGAAAAGCGGGTCTCATAACCTCTGGGTATGGAGCCTTGAAATAGACATAACTTGTTTTCTGTTTGCTACAACCATATTATAGTAGTAGATGAAACAGCACTGTTACACCAGGCGGGTGCTACTTGCTTGTAGCTCTACCTGTTGTAGTTAATCAGAGATTTCTTTGTGCCAGGCTTGGTCAGAGAACTCTCCTAATGTTATTTGCTCTGTATCTTTGGAGAGTTTTGACTGGGTGAAATATTACTATATTTCTATTAAAGGAAGAGAAATCTCTTTTAAGCTGATGTACTGAAGGAAGGGAAAGTTACTAGCCATAAGGTTTGCATCTGGAAGCTGGCTTACAAAGTAGCCTTTGTAATACCTAAATATGTGCCAATTCTTGTTGTATGTTTTGTCTGACATGTGCTGTTGGCTCATGAAGGCAGGCAATGTGCTTTATTTATTATGTCAGTCTCATCTTTCAAACTATGTCATACTTCGCCTTATTTCAGACAATTAATGCAGTTTAAAACTTGCAAAATCAGAGCATCTTCTCTGAAGCACGAATAGTAAAATGTATGACTGTATAAGCATATTATTTATCCCAGCCAGCTGTCATCTGTATCTAAGATTACCGTGCCTTCGTTGCTGTGTAGGCTGTAACACTGGACTGTGATTCAGCTCACTCTTTAGGTGCCTCTAAACTGTAAACTCTAAGCACAATAATCCTGCTCATGGTTCAGAGATAAGGAAAAGAAAATATACAGTATGGATTCCAAGTGTCTGGTTTCAACTATTATAACTAGTTTAGGGACTTGGTTTTGGTTTATGAATTTTAATATTGGCTAAATTCATGTCAGTGTGTTGAAATGAGTTTAACGTTGAGAGATGGGTTAAAATTATGAAGTCAGCACAGATAAACATGGTAACACGGGTTTTGATTCTTTTCAGAATGTTTCTTTGACATAGATTACTCACCGCACTTGATACTGTTGAAAACATTATCACAAATATAAGAGACTTTCAGGAGCACAAAAGCAGTAAAATACATAGTTATTCCTAAAAGTGAATGGCAATAGGCTATTTGATGTATTTTATGCAATAATCAGTGCTGATGGGATTTTTTTTTTTTAGAAAGAACAAGTCATATTCTCTGTGTTCTAGAAGCTGAGTACTAATTTTGAAAATTAGTTCCTTGTCTTAGTGGGCCTGATTGCATAAGCAGGTTATTTGAGAGGTTGATCCTGACCATTGCAATAGAAATACTCTTAAAAAATTCCATCAGTATTCCTGCATAAAATCTGCAGATATAAATATGAACATTGTCTCAAAATTAGAACAGACATTGGTATTTCAAGTTACCAATAATACTAATATATTATACATATAACAGCTGTGTCCTATATAGGAGTGGATACACACTCCTTTGTATAATTCATATTTACTGATTCATTTCAATAAAGTTGATTGAGTCTATTGATTTAAAAGTTGTAAGCTGTTGGATATTCTTTAATTCTGCGAGTTTCAGATGGGAAGGAAAAATTACCAGCTTCTACATTTGTTTTTATATCCCACTGAGGAGGAGTTAAGTGTCTCTCCAAGATGACATGAATGCAACGACGATTTTGTTCTACAATAAACAAAAGCAGGGTGGGTCAATTTACCAATACTCTGTATTCCCCCTGCTTTCTCTCATTTGCCACAAATTGTGGCTAAACTATCCAGTGTCTGGAATCAACATTTCTTTTACCTACATACTGCATAGAGCACTGAATACATGCAAACTAAATTTGAGATAGATAATGGAGGCTTTCCTTCAGGATCTGGTTTTGTAGGTTGATTCAAGGCTCTTCACCACCCACATTAAAGCTGATGCCAAGTATTTCAGTTGTTCAGAGTGAGCTGTTCTCCAGACATTTCTATTTCTTTAATTGCATCCAGGTGCATGAAACTTGTCCAAAGCTTTTGCTTGCATAACTGGTTTAAATAATAACAAAAAACTACCCTTCTCTTTTGTGTTTGTGTGATTTACACCACAACAGTCTGTGGGTACATGGGATCAGTTTTTTGCTCAGCTGGGCTGGGTCTTGTCTGTGCCACACATAGCTAAAGCTGTCCACCAAGCAATGTAAAAAAAAAAAAAGAAGAAATTAATGGAAGTGTAATGTTAAAACCTCTTTAGCAGGCAGTTTGTAGCTAGTATTTCTAACTGTCTGTAGAAATCACTGACAGGAAAAAGATAGTTCCCCATAAATTAGAGGTCTTTCTCTCCCCAGGCACAGAACCCTTCAGGGGTCTCAAAGTGTAAGGTAAAACCAAGCCAGATTTTTACATCTAGAGAAGGAAAAAGTTTATTTTTATTATATTCTTTTAATTTAATTTGGCTTCTAGAACTGATCCAGATGACATTCCCTATTACATGGCAGGTATTACTATAAGAGGATGTATATTTTAGTCCTGACTATTTTGTAAAATTGAAACCAAAAGAACCAAATCCCCGAATCTCCTGATAATCTGCAAAGTTAGTTTTTCCTCTGTAATCTCTACAGTGATACATATGCATGTGGTATAGCCATTGTGGCATCACAGAATTCTCTGCATACACAGTAGTTAGTATTCCTGTTTTCTCTATAGCCTTACTTATGTGTTTTACCAGGGATTGGACAATCTGTCCCTGCAATTCCTTTCTTACATCCAAAAGTATCAAATGAGTGCTCAAACTTGATAACCAAACTCTAATAACCTAATGTACATCAAAGCAATGAGCTGTTTCACTTCCTAAATTCCTATAGAGAACTTGTCATCTGCCTCATGTTGTGGTCTTCTCTTGTGTCTCTGAAGGGAAACTTGACTTTTAGCACTACAAAAAAACCCCACCTTTATCTGCTGTGTGGCCTGGCTAATTAGTCACATTTCAAGACCTATGGATAACTGCCAAACAAGTAGACATTGTGTTCAAAAGTTGGACAGAATGTTCTTGCTAATGTGCTTCAGAGAGAAAGAGAGTGTTTTCCAGCTTCTGTCTATGACCGTTCAATGTAGGAAGATGCAAGGGGGCTGTTAGGTCTGTTTTAAACTAGACAGTGAAAGATAAAATGATGTAAATTTAAGGCAAATGTGTCACATTTACATATAGGGTAGACTGTTCCTGAAGGCATATTGCCTTCAAGGATGTGTAACAGTGCTGTGTTCCTCCAGTGGTAAGAACACTTGCATTATAAGTGGTCGGTATACATTGGCTGTTAATGGAACATAGTTATTTGTTAAAACAGAAATATTCACTGGCCTCTTTTTTTTCTGTTCTTTTTTTTTTTTCCCCACAGAGTTAGAAAAGACCAAATGCCAACGTGAACGAGAAGTAGCACTTGGAAGTGGAGGCACTTTCTTCCTGAGGGAGATAAGAGGTGGCCACTTCATTCCTCAGTGTGATGAGCATGGAAATTACCTACCCACTCAGTGCCATTCTGTCAATGGATATTGTTGGTGTGTGGATAGGGATGGAAATGAGATTGATGGCACCAGAAGTGGCCCAGGAGTTCGACCACCATGTAAGTCACTGAAGCACTTGTTTCTTGTGGGTATCTCTCCACTCAAGTGCAGAGTCTCCCAAATGTGGAGCTTAGTCATACCCCTGAGATACAGCACTGACTAGGAACAGTGTAGACCTTTGCTGTCCGGGTGATGATATGCCTCGTGCTGTAGCCCTTTGGTAGCTCTAGCAAACAGTTTTCCTTCAGCCAGGGCATCTGGACTACTGTGGTGAGCCTCTGAATAGGAAGATAGTTTTCTAACTTCTTCCCTGTCTTGAAACTGTGAGGGGCCCCTATACCTTCCACTCTCTGGGAGCTGTGGCAAATTGTGTGCTGAGTTGCATCAGGAAATGAAGGATGTTCCTTCCTACATCTTCCTCATTTCAGATGCAAAATAAAATAGGATTCTCTAAACACTTGAAGAAAAAAGCAATTACAGAGCTGAACATGAAAAGACCTATTATGTCCATTGCTCCTTCTCTGTCAGTCAAGGGGAAAAATTCAGAAGCCTTCTGCATCTGATCATAGTTATTAGTGCTTGCTTACAGGGCTGTTTCCTTCTAAGAAGTTAGACTGTAATTGTGTTTCTGCAAATAACAAAGAGCATTGTTATGCTGTACAAGCTAATTTTTCCCCATCTGTTTCCTTCTCTATTAAAAAGGTCTGAGCACAGCTGCTCCTCCTGTTGTTATTGGGCCCTCTGCTCGACCAGATACAGTACCTCTGCCACCAGGAACGCACTTGCTCTTTGCCCAGAGTGGTAAAATTGAACATGTTCCACTAGAGGGAAACAATATGAAGAAAAACGGTGCAAAAGCACTCTTGCATATTCCAGTAAGTAACCTGCTATACTAAGTCTGTGTGTTTTAGAAGACTTGTGACAAAGATGAGCATGTTTGTCTATGTAACTTGGTAATTTAAGTTCCAAACTCAGCTTTTGCTCTTGATTAAAATTTCAGTATCCCATCACTTTGTCGCTGAAAATTCCTGACCTAACTAGTCAAAAAGCCTAAAAACAAGCTAAAATAAAAATGACATGCCTTTCAAGAATAGTTCATAAGACAAAAATTTAGTATTGGTGATCTCACACGCCTCCAAAAGCTATCCTATAAATTCTCCTACATTCACACTTCCGCTGTCTTTCTGACTCTGGTGTAAAAGTCTAGGAGACCTACAAGAGCAGTACGCAGAGAGGACCTTTTTTTTTCTCTCTTATTCCCTCAATGTTTTTTTCCAAAGTCTTAATCTCTTCCTGTGTTTCAGTTAGCTTTCTCTTGGCAACAGATATATATAGAGATTTATGTTTTTCTTTTCTTCTTTGTCTTTTTTTCTCCTTCTCCATGTGCAGGCCTGGTGGGTGGTAAATCTTTTTCCCACACTTTTTACTACTGTCTTGAAAATCTTTTTTTCTTGAAAATGAATCCTTGATGCTGAGAACCTATCTTTTCCATTACCTGTGATGCATACCAACCCTTCTCACTTCCAGTTTCATCACATTAATTTGTTTTGTCTGAAACCTGGGATTTTCTTGTTTTCATTGCAGTGTTACTGTATTTATAATAGATAGCAATACCAGGTAGCACGCTGGCCTCTTTTTTACATTACTGTGAATGCTTAATAGACCAAATACCGACTAAATTACCCAGATTCAGTTCAGTAAATAGCACCACAAAGCGTGCTGTGGTGTAAGGGCAAAATCAAGCTTTTGTCTCTTGTCTAAAGTGCTGTTACAATAAAGTTAAATAAAGTAAAATACTGTGTGCAAAATGGGGTAGTTAGGCTGATACAGATATATCATTCTGAATCCTTGTCAGGTAGTCTCTTTATGTGATCTAGCTTAAATGAATTAATTAGAAGTATCTTCAGGAAACATCTTCCAAGAGATAAGATGCAACTCTTCCTTAAAACTTGCAATTAAAATGCAACTTTCAGTCTCTGCTAACAGTGTTGTGTCTCTTTGTGTTGCCTCAGTGTTGTGTATTTGAGAGTGTTTAGCAGTGTAGAGGTGTTCAGGTTGTTTTGTAACTTACAGCATTAATATGCACTGGTGGATAAGTGAATCTGTTTTAATGCATAGTTTTGGACCATCTTTCTAAGAAGTTGCAAGTTACAAAAGCAGCAAAAGTGATAGATCTGGGAACCCATGTGAAATTGTTGGTTTACCCTGAAAGTCTTTTTCATTTGCCTGGAGGAAAGAATTTCAACTGTAAACTCAAACTCTAGTCTTGTCTTCTGCTTGGAAAATTGCATGTGTATGTTCCTTGTCCCTGAGCATATTCTTTCCAGAAGAATGTTGGGGTTTTTTATTTTTAAAACTTACTTTTCTTCTTTGAGTCAAATGATGCTATGTAGGTAGCACTGCTGAAATGCAGCCACAGTGCATGGGTTGATGAATACACAGAGTGCAAATCAGATTTGATAGAAGTCCTTATTCTTCCTTGAAGGGAAAAAATGAGAGGAAAAAAAGCACATGAGGAATAGCACAGTAAAATAACTTTCTTTAAATGGATATGCAGGTGAAGTTGTAAAAGTCAGACCAACTGTTCAGTACTAATATCTGCAACGCTTCTTTGAAAGAAGATAATTGTAAATGATGTCTGATAGTTAAAAGGGACTTATAATTAAAAGTATTTTTAAGGTATTCTACAATGACTGTTGCCCCCTCATTTTTTTTTTGCCTGTTCTCCCCGTCTCCCAAGAATTTTGTTTTTTTCATGCTGAAGACTTAGATCTGTAAGCTAGTGCTGCTGGCAAATAATTGTTTAGTGTAATCTGATGTAACTTGCTCCTTGACCAACAGGACAAAGTTGTTATTGGAGTTGCTTACGATTGCACTGACAAGATGGTTTACTGGACAGACATCAGTGGTCCTTCGATCAGCAGGGCAAGCCTGCATGGTGGAGAGCCAACAACTATCATCAAAACAGGTAACACCACAAAATTCTTCCTCTTGCTACTCCCTAGGAAAGACATTAGAGACTGGAATTTAGTAATACATACTTTGCAGGTGTTGCTGTAGCATTACAAGCTGGTTTTATTTGGATAAACAATAACTAAAAAGTCTGGATAACGTAAAATGAAAAAAGATCTGTTCCCTGTGCAATAGCCCTTCACCTCCTTTCAGCTGCTAAGATAGGCAAGAAGTTGGTTCTCTCTAAATAAAGTTTAAGGCCAGATGTGAGAGCTGCATGTCAGTGAGATGTTTCTGTCCTTACTTGCAGTTGCAGAATATTGTATCTGTCGATCCACTGAGTGTTTTGTGAACATCACTGGGGATGTTTTAATTGAAGGTTGAGGGTTTTGAAAGATGAATCAAGCTGCTGTGGTGTTTTTAAAGCCTATCTCATTAATGGGTGCAGTGTTCAGAGACTCGCAGTCTGGGCTTTGGACAGTGTCTAAGCTCCTCACAGGAATGGTTTGAGGATTTCTGTACCCAATTACAATCCTAGAATATGCTTATGTTCTTGCTGTGTTTAATAAAGCAAAAAAACCAACCGACCCTCCTTTGGATACTTTGTCATTTCTGGGGAGGAATCTTGAGGTAGGCTTGAGGTCTTTACTGCTCTCTACCTGTGGTGGAATCCTTAGAGCTGCCACTATAGTGGGGCAGCAAAGCTAGTACTCTTAGTAAATACTAAGGTTGTGACAACCTGGATTTTTAAAGTGCACTCAAGACTTCACTTTCCTTTGGTGAGGACTGGCTGTGCTATGTTGTGCCCAGCCTGACAACCTTTCTGTAGCCCACCTCTTTTATAGTAACATCTTGTCAACTATACTAATTAGAAAGGTTGGTCCAGCATCCTTCCCGGAAAGGTCCCATGTCCCTGGCCATGAGGAATGGAACACATAGCTTAGACTAAGCTAAGCTTAGACTATTGCAGATAGATGTTAATCATGTTTACAGTGATGTGATGGCTACAAGTTGTAAATATGTGAAGAAGAAACTTTATCACTAAAACCTAGGTCACATGCTAGAGTAGACTCGTTGTTGTTTGATGTATTTATGATCTGAAAAGGATATGATGGATTGATTGTCAGTTTGCTTTTGAATGGGCATCAAACACAATCAAAACTAAAGCTGACTAAAGAGTTGCATTGATATATTCACATGGAATATCATCTGTGGCTGTCACTCTTTGATTCTTTTTCTGGCAAGCAAGGTAGATAATCCACTGGCTACCTGAGATTTGGTTGTGTAGTCCTTCTCTCCTGATCTCTGCCTGTCAGCTGCCTGCTCTGCTGAGAAAGGACTAGTGAGCAGTGAGGTTGGAGAACCCTTGCTCTTTGTTCCTGGGCTTGGGGATCAAACAGCTGAAAGGTGGTTAGAAACTGTTTCAGCTGTGACTTTCAATGCCTCGCCCTCAAGCTGTAAAAGTGAGTGAAGACACCTTGTTCAGTTTTCTTCCTTGGACTTGCT
>WUAM01000370.1:1394924-1405565 GCA_024336885.1 Actenoides hombroni | reverse complement strand
TCTTGCTGTGTTTAATAAAGCAAAAAAACCAACCGACCCTCCTTTGGATACTTTGTCATTTCTGGGGAGGAATCTTGTAAAAGTGAGTGAAGACACCTTGTTCAGTTTTCTTCCTTGGAATTGCTCAAGGATTAAAAAATTGGTCTAGAGGGTATTGTCGGGTTAGTGCTTTTACAGTTTATGGCCTGTATTTATGCTCTTTCGCCCAAGACTCTGCTGCTCACTGCAGTTCATGCTCATTTTTATTAGAAGGGTAAGCATAAGACCATGCATCTTAAATATGAAAACATTTTTTAAATGGAAAGGCTTATGAAGAAGGACAGGTTTGGAGAGCAAAGTGAGTGGGGGAGCATTAAAAAAAAAAGCAAAAGAACAAAAATAGCTGGAGGCATTTGTTGAATATTAGTGTCATCATCCTAGAACATCTGTGAAGTCAAGATGCTGGAGGAGGTCACCCCTGCTTTGGATCCTTTGCAGCTATTGTCACAAAAATTTAGGAAAGTATTTTAGCAAAATGATTGATCTGTTCTAAAATTGTACAATAAATTTTCTTTAGTTTTCTTTGGATGTGTTGAGTATCTCTATCTGGAGTTTGTGCCTTGGAATAGCCACTTTGCTGGGATTCCATTCAGGCTCTTAGTGGGAGCAGAGAGATGGGGTGACTTGAATCCTACCATCATCCTGGGAAGGGAAAAGGGAGAGTTTAGGGCTGTCCCCAACCATTGCAGCAGTTATAGAGCTTCATATTTCTGTACAACTTGATGGCTGAGATATTTGTAAGACTTCTTTTTCATCCCAACATATTTAATCAGAAAGAGACTCTAACCTGCAGTGCAGGCGTGTGCCTATACAACTTGTAGCTGTTCTGTGGGGAAAAGGTTTCCAATTTGCACTATTAAAATAGTTTCTCAGATTCTACACTTCCAAAAGTGAAGGAAATTACTATTGCTAAAAATTGTATAAGGATTTATGAATTAGTTTGTCTAATGAGAGCATGTGTGAGTGCATTCAAAATCTTACAGTATACAAAAGATTTTTTAAATATTTGTGAAGGCTTTCAACTAAATTTGATTATTTTAGGTAATTCAAGATACTTCAATGACACATGGAAATCTCACGGGTTTTTTTCTACAAAAAACATTGTATATGTAAAGACATTTCATGACTTCTGCTGTTTGCATAGGAAGTGAATGCCATTCCTGAAGAGGTGTTGAGTGATGTTGTAATTTACTTTTAGTATGTTAACAGGCTCTTCAGTAACCAGTCAAGACAAAATAATTTTGAATATGCAGTATTTAAATGGATGTATTCTATGCTGGCAAAAACTGAAACTTTAAAATTTCAGGAAACGGGAAAATGCTTCCCCCTGAGAAGACTCGGGAGAATTCTTTGTTTTGTTTTGATCTTTGTGTTTTTCCTCCTGTGAACTGCAGCTGCTTTCTTCAGTTCACATGTATTTTTGTGAAATGCACTACTTTTTTGTTTGTTAAAGCTCTCGTGATCCAAGTTGCATTGCTTTGCAGAAACATGTTTTATTGTGGAGCCCCATCCAGTTCTCATCTATCCCTGCAGCTGCATAGCCTGTGGAGGCTTTCTGAGCTGTGCAGCTGTGGAGGCAGATCAGGAAGGGGAGCTTTTCTTCTTGTTGTAGGTGCTTAAGTGCTATCAGCCATACATGTCTGTACAAGCCTGTCCCAAGGGACAGAGCCTGTGACTCTATCAGCCCTGCGACAATATAATGGGAACATGTTTATACCTCTAGAAAGACTGGTGATACATGAAGCCTATATATTCCCTTACCTCTCTGTGGGGGATAGTTTTTTCTGGCTCATTGTCAACCAGACTGGAAAGACATTTACTTTAGGCTTCTTTAAGTCTCCTGGCATATAACTGAAGCAATGAAGCTAGTCAGGAAACAGGGGCTCCTGGGAATCAGTGGCAACAGTAGATCTTTTGCCTGCTACCTTTTTATTTTCTAAAAGAGGCTGGGAGCTCCTTCACCTCCATTTAGTCACTGATCTTCTGATCCCAGAGACTGGGGATTGTCGCCACCATTACTTCAAAACGAGGCCACTCTTGGCAGCCTCTGACATTAGCAAGAAAAGAAGTAGAAACATTTGAAAGTCTGAAGTCTGTGAGGTGGTTTCTTGCAGAGGACAGGTTTAGCTCCACAGAAACACTTGGAGAAGTACAAGTAGTAATGTGAAATCAGTGTAACTAAGTTAAAGTATGCCCAAGTGACCTAAGGAGGAGTAGAGAGATAACTAGTTCACATTTACTTTCTTGCCCTCCCCCCATGTATGATCTGCGTGTCTGAAGCAGTGAGATGCATTTTATTCGTTCTTTTCCACCTCTTCAGCAATGAATATACATCTAAAATGTCATGTGTCCAGGTTAAGGGGTGTAAGTGTAATCCATTCGTGTGAGAGATCAGAGGTTGTTCAGGCTATTGTGCAACTATTAGCCAGAGCAAAGTCACAGTAGCAAATTTTAGACAGTTCTACCCGATGTTTGGGACCAAATGCCTTTTCTCCAGAAAGGTTATTTGTGTCACATACTGTTTGTTTAATGGTTGTCAGTAAGTAAACTTGTGAATTAATAGAAGGCTAATGGGCCACATGCCAGCATTCTTGGATATTTAAATGATGTGTGGATCTGCATTTGAAAGGTGTTTTTTGTTTTTGGTTTTGCTTGGGTTGTTTTTTTTTCAATAGCTGACTGGTCTGAAGGGTCACTTCACCTCTTTTGGGGAATGATCATGTACAGTTCTTTTTTCTGTTCGAGATGAAATTGGACTAAAATTGACTAGTACCTATCGTTGGCTTCGTTACATTCCACACAGCCTTCCTGCTCTTTTTTAACGAATGCATGAACCTTGAAAATTAAACCTTGGAGTGCTATATATTTATTCTGCATCCTTCTTCAGACTTAGAAATTACTAATGCTAAAGCAGTAAGGTCATTATCTGCTATTTCCTGTTGCTTTTGGAACAACTGACCGTCCAAGAAAAACTGTGCACATACAGTACTAAAACATGTTCCAAAAAGGATTGCTCTGCAAAAACAAAGAACTGGATCTAAATTCCATCAGTTAGCTAGTATCATTATCTCTAGTGCTTTGGAGATGTATTATCTTTTAGTATTGCATTGGCTAAACTTAGCATAAGTCCAGTTTTCAGAGGGGTGCCATGCATGCCAGTACCAAAGAAAGGGAAATATTAAGCATTATAAAATCTGTTCTAGATCTTGGCCTGCTAAGGAGGGTGGAATAAGATTCTGATAATCTCTACTATTTATTTCGCTGCTACTATCAGCTCTGTTTTTGTCACCATCCCCCAAGCAAAGCTTACATGTATGATGAGTTGATTCCTCTTAGGATTTGTCATTCTATGTATTTATGAAAGTTCTCTGTATTTAAACATCATAAGGCAAAATGTGTATTCCTCTTCCAGCTGACACAAAGTAGGTTTTGTTGGACCACAGCTGGAAAACTTACCTCTGCTTACGAGGCTGACATTGGGTATTAGGAATAAATATAATGACTAGGCATGTTTTTCTCTGTTCTCCTGCAGACTTGGGAAGCCCTGAAGGAATAGCTGTGGATCATCTAGGTCGTAACATGTTCTGGACTGACTCTCAACTGGATAGAATAGAGGTGGCTAGGCTGGATGGGCGCCAGCGCCGCATCCTTTTTGACACTGGCCTAGTGAACCCCAGAGCAATTGTTGTGGATCCTATAAGAGGGTATGAATATGTTGTCAAGACCTTTGTGAAAAGCTTGATTTTATTTATTTAACATGAACATATACTCTAGGTCCATGTTTTAAGGCTGTCTGTAGATAATAATAGGACTACCTTTTCCTAAAACGAGTAGCAAATGGAATTGGAACAATGTAATAGTGTTCTGTGTCCGAGTGGTACTCTGGAAATAAAACTAAAATGCCTGCTAAGTAATACTGTGGTATTTTGTTGAGAGGTTTGTCAATACTTATTTGTACCTTGCTTTCAGTACATTGTTTGCAGGATGACAGTTGGTGCCTTTACCTGAAAAAAAAAAAAAAATTGCAAGATTACTGCTCTAAAATACTAGATTAATCAGTCTTATATTTTAATTTCCACTATGACAGCCCTTCTTCCTGTACAGTGTTCTTTCTTTGAAAAAAAACATGGTGTCTTTTCTGTCATCATTTTCACTTCTATCATTCAGTTGCCTGAGAAGGTCCAATTCAGCTTCTATGTGAAGGTGCCAATAATTACATTAAAAATCCATCCTGTAAGCCCCCCTCACAGAAATAGCCTAGCAGTGTCAGTAGGAAAGTGTAAATGTTTTCAAGTTGTGGTTCCAGCCTGAAAAAGATGGAAGTATCTGCATACTTTTATGTAGCCTTTGATCTTCTGGAATTTTTTCCCTCTGAATACAGGGAAAATTAAAAGTACTATAGAGTCCATGGTATTACTGCACATCTGTTCATTAATGTCTGAATTTGCCTGTTGTTGTCCTGGTGCAACTTTCTGTAGCATGGCCACTGCTAAGAAGAGATGTTTCAGTCAAAATACTCAGAAGCACAGAAGCAGAGGCTTTCTTTTCAGTCTTGAATTACTACAAAGCTGTACTAAATAGTGGCTTAATGGATATAATAGGCATTCGGAATGCTCTTAGGTGAGAATTAATTTATAACAGAAGTACTACATTGCTCAAGGGGAGTCTTTTGGAAGATGCATCCTAATTCCAGGTGTTTGCAAACAAAGTTTGTAGCGAGAAAAGAATGCACATCATGCATGAAAATTTGAGTGATATGAAACTAAATGAGAAAGTAACGGTATTGTCTTCTCTAATTCCTTTAACATAAAATAAACTGTTACATAACAGTGATATAATAGTGGGCTGAAAACATCTGTGGATGTACATCAAGTGCCAGATAAAGAAAAATCAATGCCCTTTGTAGTATGAGAAGGGGAGAGGCACAAGTGGAATTTGAGGAGAGACTTCTCTTCTGTGCAGAACTCCACGGTCACAGTAGAGCTCTGGGTTTAGGACAAGCAGCACAGACTTCTGTCTCCTATTAGGTTTTGTGTGTGTGTGTGTGTGTGTGTAAGGAATAAACAACAAAGGTGTTTGCATTGGGGGGCCATATAAATCCTCAGTCACAAAGTGTGTCCAAGGAAAAAAACACCACTAACAAATGGTCATTAATAATAAAACATCAGTGAATTAATGGCCCTCTTTGGGGTTCTCCTCTGGCCAATTCCCTTGTATGTTGCTTACTTGGTGCACTACAACCAAAAATGTAGTTCTAAATGAATTCTACAAATGCATGCCAAATGCTCCTGCTGCTTAGCCTGAGCAGACATGATGGTTGAGGAGGAGGAGGAGAGCTGTAGATATACTTTTTGAATGGTCCTCAGAACTGTTAAAATAAAGGTCTTTTTGTTTGGCATCTTGCTCGTAAACTAAACAATGTAGAGGAAGTATTTCTTCTCACATGTGTCCTTGCTCTTTTAGTTTTTAATGGAAGTATAATATTTTCTACATCTTTACTATACTTCTGTTACTTCTATATTGAAGTGCAATGAGGTCCTTCATATTTATATGTTATTTATTTATATATAATTTATTGATTGACATTATTTAGGGTGTGTGCATGTTACTTTTGTGTCCTTAGCATTTTTCTTAAGAACACCAATCTTTTGAGATCAGTCACTGCCTTAATTCTTGCCTTTGTGCTTTCTCTTAAGAAACTTGTACTGGACTGACTGGAACAGAGAAGCTCCTAAAATTGAAACCTCATACATGGATGGCACAAACAGAAGAATTCTTGTTAAAGATGATCTTGGGTTACCAAATGGGCTGACATTTGATCCTTATGCCTCAATGCTATGCTGGGTAGATGCAGGTAAAGAGGTGCTAAAATCTTTCTTCATAGTAGTAGAATAAGTATGTCCAGTCCTGAAACTATGCACAGCCAATGTTTATAGCTCTTTTGTCTGCATCTTAGACTTCATGCCTTTCTTTTTGGCTTTAATAATCTCTCATCTTATTTATTGTTACTACCACTGTAGCATTCATGTGAGACTGTGTGCAAGCTGAAAGATTTCAATTCTGATCACAGAACTTTGTAGGAATGCAACAGGTTTATATCTGTGTGTATTGTATGTAGCTATCTCTTTAGGTAGTGCTTAGGCCTTTGTAGAAGTTGTGAGTTTAAGACCAGGAGAAAATACTGATTGATCTAATCTGGCCCTACAGAATGTCATCCTTGCACTATTGGTCTAAGACCTGTAACCCTAGGCAAAATCTGGCTTGTGTTTGACTCAAGCAAGTCTTGAAACAGCAATTCACACCAGATTTAAAGATCAAGAGAGGAAGGTTCTGCCATCCACCCATTGTTAGGTTTGTGCCAGTGTCTTACCAGTGTGCTTTTAATTCTCATTTGAAATGTACTTTTTTTTTTTTTTTTTCCTTCATTGTACCTCTGCCTCTAGACTCTGACAGAGATCTCCTGTGGAGGTGCTTTTATACCTCAAGTCACCTTTCAAGTTTTTGATACAATAAAAAGATCGAGCTCTCTTTTTTTACTGGAAGATACTTTCTCAAACCTTCAAATAAGTCTCGAGCTACGTTTCTTTTCTTTCTTCTCTCTTCCTCTTGTCTCTTTTCTTTTTTCCCTAATTTTGAAACCCACTACTTAAGAGGAACCTATAGGCATTTACATTGACTAGTGCTGTTTCTAGCATATAGTAGCTTTAGAGCAAGACCTTTTCACACCCGATTTGCATCTACAAGTTAGATGTTCTTGCTGCAGTCTTGCCTCCATGGCCCAACCCAGGAAGCATTTTGGGAATGTGCTTACCAAACTAAATTTACAACAATGCCTTCCAGAGGAGGTGGAACTGGTTAATGGTTGAAGTGTCCTTACAGAATGGAGGAGACCTTCTGTCAGCTTCCACACCAGCCTGAGGATGCTGGCATCTGTAGCAGGATTTTCAGCTTTTCGGCAATGGCCATTGCACTAGACATCTGTGTTCCTGTCAATTAGGTGGTGTGCTGATCAGCATTCGCACCAAAGTACTTTTCCATCCAGTCTTTGGCACATGCAGAGATGTGGCAAGGGGAGAGCTTTGGCTGAGCAGCACACTGAAAGACTTTCAGGAAGTTTTATTCTGTTCATGCTTGCATGCTTACGCTTGCCTTTCATCCCTCGAGAGCTCTATTGCTTTGTTTCAAAAGCTTAATTGTTCCTCTACACCCAGGTACCAAGAGGCTGGAATGCATGAACCCTAATCAGCTTGGTCGACAGAGGATTGTTGAAGGAATACAGTATCCTTTTAGTGTTACAAGCTATGGGAAGAATTTATACTACACAGACTGGAGAAGGTATGTTATCTGCTTAAGAAATTACAGAGTGCTTTAATCTGTTCTTCACTCTGGTAGAAACTGAAGTATATACTGCATTTCTTATGTCTGACGCCTCACACATTCCTGGGTTTTTTTGCTTTCCCAGCAATAGCTGATGGAGGGTGTAGTGGATCTGTAGAGTTGACCTACTGATGTTGCCAATTAACTTAGATTTCATTTTCAGCATAGTGATTTGTCCTCTAAGAAAATGCTTTTAAACACTGAACATTTTTGGGAAAGGAGTGGGAGCTAACATGTTTCCCTTAAGACCATATTTGCTGTATTGTAGAGGGCAGAAATTAGTCACTCTTGGCTTTCTATGCCCTGTATTATCAAAAAGAAATTTAAAAAAAAAATACTTTTACTGTCTTAATGATGCTTTCTTTGTTGCAAATTATCTAAAACATTGACATATAATAAACTCTAAAGCCTTGATCATATCTTCCATTAAAAAAATCCAGTCCATGCATTTTTAAATATTTATTTTTCCTTGACATAAATGGTTTTGTGGGCTTTACCTGCAAACTCTTACATAACAACTCCATCAATTGCAGCAGGAAGAGCTATTAATATATGTAAGGATTTCTGGGCTAGAACCTAACAGCTGGGAAATGCTACTCAAGAATAGGCTTGTATAAATGGGAAACAGCGTGTTACAGGTCTGTCAGTTGTCTGCCCTGTTATTTTTAGGAAGATTGCTGTATGCCTTCCAGATATCAGGGTCCACTTGAAACACGACACTGTCTGTAATCATTATGCATAATAGCTGCGATGCCAGCTATACAATAGCAAATTTCAGAGGGGCAGAATATGGAGAATGTGTCAAAGCTACTAACAGATGTGGTTCTGTAGAGGGACATTGACTTGTGTTGGAAGTACCTTCAAAATTAACAAGGTGGCACCCTGCTAAATTTCTTAGCTGCCTAGAATGAGGGTTATTACATATTTGAGTTGTTCAGGAAAGCTGAGGTCTTGGCGGATTTTGCTTCCCGTGTTGCTTCCTAATTGTGAAAAAGAAACAACTTCAGATTTCTTCCCTCTTTTTCTTTGTTGTTGTTGTTTGTTTTGTTTTCCCCTGTACTTCCACTTTCGTCTCACTTCTGTATCTTCTCTTCTGCATCCGACAGGGATGCTGTTGTAGCAGTGGATCGCACGATTTCCATGGAAAAGGATAACTTCCAGCCTCACAAGCGCTCCCGTCTCTACGGAATCACTACAGCCTTTGCGCAGTGCCCAGGAGGTAATCCAGATCATTCTTAAATTTTTACAGCTGTGCAGCACCATAGCATAAAAGTGAACTTAGTAGCAGCTCCCAGAGACAGGCTGCTAACTGATCTATGTAGTTAGTGAAGAACTGATTGGTGCTTAGTTTTTCATTTACTAAGAAATTAAAGGCTATTTAATTTCTAATTTATTTTTTTTTTAATTCAAAGCTGTTGTTGTGGTTGCCATATGAAACCAGAATAGGGAGGGAAGAAGGGGCCTGTGTATGGTCAAGATAAGGATGTGACTTGGCAAAAGCTATGTTGTCATCATCTAAATTGAATATTATATTCACAACTAGGGCCTTATTTTTCAATTTAAACTACAGTAATATCATAGAATTGTTCTGGTTGGAAGAGACCTACAAGATCATGAGGTCCAACCATTAATCCAGTACTGCAGGGCACCACAAAACCATGTTTCTGAGCACCACATTTACATGTCTTTCAAATCCCTCCAGGGATGGTGACTCCACCATTTCCCTGGGAAGCCTGTTTCAGTGCTTGACAAGAAATTTTTCCTAATATCCAGTCTAAACCTCCCCTGGTGCAGCTTGAGGCGGTTCCTCTTGTCCTGTTGCTTGCTGCATGGGAGAACAGACTGACTCCCACCTCACAACAACCTCCTTTGAGGTTTTTGTAGAGAGCAATAACATCTCCCCCCTCAGCTTCCTTTTCTCCAAGCTAAACAACCCCAGTTCCCTCAGCCATCCCTTATGAGACTTGTTCTCCAGACCCCTCAGCAGTTTTGTTGCCCTTCTTTGGAAATGCTCCAGTACCTCAATGTCCTTCTTGTAGTGAGGGGACCAAAACCAAACACAGTATTTGATGTGTGGCCTCACCAGTGCCTGGTGCAGGGGGACAATCACTTCTCTAATCCTACTGGCCACACTATAGCTGATACAAGCCAGGATGCTGTTGGCTGTCTTGGCCACCTGGGCACACGCTGGCTCATATTCAGTCAGCTGTCAACCAGAAGCTCCAGGTCCTTTTTCGCCTGACAGCTTTCCAGCCACTCATACCCAGGACTGTAGCATTGCCTGGGGTTGTTGTGACCCAAGTACAGGACCTGGTGCTTGACCTTGTTGAACTGAATACCATTGGCCTCAGCCCGTCAATACAGTCTGTCCAGATCCCTCTGTAGAGCCTCATGGTCTTCCATATGTCCTTAATGAAATCCAGTGTTTTTAAAAAGGGAATGTTCAGAAAACAGCAGGTAGAGTGGCTGGACTGGTCTGTCTTCTCTGTTGAATGTCAGGTTTTTCAGTTATGTTATTGAAAAGCCCCTTGTGAAGCATAAAAGAGCAGAAGTTGATACCCTTGAAATAACAATTTATTCTCTGAGAATTAATATCAATGTTTAGTTATGTTGTTGGTAGCATATCACAGCTAGGAGAAGAGTTAAATTTATTTTTTTTTGTTCTTACAACATGGCTGGAATTATAGGAGTTAAGGTATTTTTACTTTAGGCCTAAAAACCCCCTAAGACTTCTTCAATCATTTCAACAATCTCTTCAAATTATTCAATATATATATATAGTAAAAAACCATAATTTAATTGAAAGCTTCATTCAGAGCTTTAAAAAGCTTATAAATGTCAGAATTAAGAAATCAGTTACATTATTATTATTAGTTAATCCACAGTTCCATTTTGGTAGGCAGTGTAAAACAAAACAACATTGTGTGCTTTGAGTAAATACTTACGCTTATAGTATTCAGCACTTGGGTAGCTTTTTTTTCTCATCATATGTCTATTTGCAGTGTTTTTCTTTGACTGATGCTTTACTCTTCAGATCCACTGCTTCTGGCACTGTCGGTCATTTTACCCTCCAACATTAGCATGCTCCTTCTCACCTACCTGACTTTTTACCTTCCCCCCCCCCCCCCCTCCCCCCCCCCCCCCCCCCCACTGTTGTGTCGTGGGTTTTGGTGGGGTGGTGGTCGTGCGGTTGTTGTTTGGGTGGTTGTTTGCTCTGGTTGTTTT
>WUAM01000370.1:1373230-1390131 GCA_024336885.1 Actenoides hombroni | reverse complement strand
TGGTTTATTTCCTTATTAATATTATTTTTCTATTATTATTATTATAATAGGCTGGGACTGGTAACCATGTCAGTCTCTGGTCTTGTGGCAGTTGAAGAAAAGATTCAGTGTAACTGCAGTTCACCTTTTTTTTGCTATAAAAAATAGTAGATTCTCAGCTTTTCCAGGAAGGGAGAATTGCTTCAATGATTAAACAAAAAAAGAAAAAAAAATAAATTAAATACTACTTAGATTTATTCAGAGGTAAGTTGTTTTCTTAGACGCTTCCATTCAGATCTTCCAGCACACATAAAAATATTTAATGGTAAGACCATTAGTGATGTTTATCAATGATGTAATAAGTTGAAAAGAAGTGAAATCTACTGAAAGAAGCATTGGCTTCCTGATGACTTAATGGATGATTCAGTAATCTTTCCCTCTGAAGGGTGTTTGAAAACTCCAACTGTACTCAGTTTTTAACCCATAAAGAACTCTCTCCTTGTGAAAATTCAATGTCCTGTCCAGTGTTGTTCCAAGTTGGCAAACTGCTGCTCTGCAGTTCTCCAATTACAGAGTTTTGTCACAACATATTAGATTTTTAACTTGCAGGCATATAATTAAGAATGACAGATGATTACTAGAGGATAATGGCCCCTCAATGGCAGTGTCACAATGCATCAGTTTAACCTATAGTTAAATGCAAACTGGTTTTTGTGTAGTATTTCATTGTGTATTGCTTGGAGAAGGTGCTGGGGAGAAGAAAAAAAAAAAAGCAGATTGTTAAACACATATGGCTATAGAGACTACAGTTGTGAGAAGCCCCCTGCTTGGCCTATCTGTAAGTACTAAATATTACCTCCAGAATCCCAGCTGGGGATCTGGCAGCTGTTTGTTCATTAAGTGATTGAATCATCTCCTTTCTTTAAATTCTACTCCACTTGAAATCTGTGGTTTATCTTATAAATAAGTTTAGGATGCTGTGTCAGAAAAATAGGTGAAAGATGGGTATATTGTGTCTTGTAAATGTCCATAGATGACTCTAGAGTCTTGCTTGACTAACAAAAGGCTCAGCTGCCAGTGGAATGCAGTGAGTGGGCTTCCCTGCTGCTTTGTGGCAAAGCAGATGGGGCTGCAGTAACTAAATGTTCTTCTTTGTTTCCAGAAGGATTCTGGAGTTGATGAATGGGGCCATGCTGCCATTCCCACAAGTAGCCAAGATGGTGTATTTCAGCCTTTGGCTTCTTTGTCTGAAGTATTCACCAGAATCCATTCAGTTTGTGGTGGTGTTGCTCGCTCTGGGCAGAGTTTCCTGCCCAACGGGGTGTCTGGAACACACAGGAAGCACACAGAGGAGCTACATAATGCAGGGCCTTCAAGATGGTCTGCCATACAGATGTTGGTGGGTCATGCCAAGTGGCAGCTGTGGATCTGATCCAGTAACTTGTACAGCAGCATTGGGGATGACGGTGGAAATCTTCCCAGGAGCTGAGTGTAGGCTTATGGAGAAAGGGGAATTGTGGTGGAAGGCAGTTGAAGAAGGTGGCAGTGGATGCAGATGTGTGTGAAGTTTGGGAGGAGCAATTAGCATGATGGTTGTAGTTCCATGCTTATGTGGTTCAGTGAGTTCAGCACTACACTGCTCAGAATAGGGTGAGCGAGACAAAGACACACAGTTACTGAAGTATAGTGGATTTTGGAAACCCTTCATCTCTCCCATTAGAACCAGAATATCCCACTGAACACAGCACTCTCTTCAGGCACTGTGGGATAAACTGTGGGATCCCAGATCCAATTCTATCTGAGGACAAAACCCAAGAGAACAAGGTTTTGTTCTTCCCTGCTTTATGCAGATAAGAAATTTAAGCAGAAAAGAGAGTAATAGAACAGTCCATCCAGCTTTGTACCCGCAGGAGTTCATGCTGCCGAGCATGACTTTCCCTCCTTCCTCAGCCCCAGATATACTGGTGAACCACTACTAGCATTTCATGGCACGGCTGCTCTCCCAGCTTGGTACTCCCAGAATGGTTTCTAATCCCCACCTGCAATGCCTTTTCCAGGACTAGGTCTTCTAGCTGTTTCTTCTATGACTTACTCTGCACATTTAACTGTCCACCAAGTGTGTCACGCCGTTCTCTTTAATAATAAGCAGCAACAAAGCACTAGTCTGCTAAGAGGCTGCTAAACCAATCCAGCAGCATGAATCCAAAGGTCCCTGATGACAGGTTTGTAAGCATGATATATTTTTTTTTTCCTTTGCATTGTATTACAGGCTGTGTTATTGGTTATTAACCTTTGAGCAGATGTATGTCATGTATTTTTAAGTGATTGCACTGTAATTAATCTTTTATCTCTGTGGCCTGTTGTCCCTTCAAACATACACATATGGGGAAATGACAAACGACACAGCTGATTTCATTCTCTTCCAGGTAGAATATGCTTCTAAGCTCTTGGCTCCCAAGTGGCAGTGTAGCCATGACACTGATTTCTTCAAAACAGTAAAAAACTTGATGTGCTGCAATCAGTTATGTGCTTATAATATATATTACGTGCTTGTAATATATATATTATGTGCTTTATGCCTTGTAAATCAACTGTTAGGCTGACATGCCACACTGGCATTTTTAGTTAACCTGCAGAACCTCAGCGTTTTGCTTTACAGTTGTTTCAGCCTAAATCCTGGCATGTCTGCTAGATCCTGCACTGTGTTACGCTCAACTAATAAGGCAGAGAATGGTGTGGTATGGCCTCTGTATCAATTAAATAAAATGTATTGTGTCCTGGGATAAAAGAAAAATTGGCAGGATCTATCTTCTCCAGATAGACATGTCTATGCTTTCTTGTGTCAGGAGCAACTTTCAGCAATGACAGTTGACTGTGGTCTTCATGTGCTTTACCCTCACCATCTGACTTGCACTTCTCTGTCTGGTAGGTTTTACTGATTATTTTTGTGAACTTCAGAGTCTAGACTTCACTAGTAAAGAAATTTTTAATGTTAGCCATTAATTAAGACAGAGAGGAGGAAATTGCTTCTCTCAGGGGAGGTGCTGCCACAGATTTATGGGCTCTCTGTGAAGGTTCAATCCTCACTGGGTGTTCCCTGGAACAAGTACAAGCTGGCAGTACTTGTATTTGCCTGATCATTTCTTAGTTTTTCTGCTGGGTTGGCTGCCTCTGAGAGATGACACTGGGGTCTGAAAACTTCTGTATATTATACATTTGTTCAGACACAGCATTTTATTACTAGTGCATCAAGAAAATGCAGCTTAGTTTTTGTTCTCCAGTGCTATGACAAATGTTCCTGCAATTACACAATTACTTCTTTATTTATTTAATTGACAGCTTGTCTTTTACTAGAATGAAGAATTACAATGGGAGGATAAGCATGTTCCTATATAAAAAACTGTTTAAGACATTGTTTTAATGAGCGACAAATGTACAGCACTTAAGGAATGCACACTGCAAATGGAAGGGGTGTGGGCTAAGCAGTTCCTCAAAAGATTAGCAGGGCAAGAAGGAACTTCGTCTGATCCATGTGTATTATGTTAAACTGAAGTCAGGACTGGTGCTGGCACAGGAAAGGGAGCCTTGTGAAACACATTTAAATGATTCTGTCACTTCAAATACTAACAAGGCATAATACCAACAAAATGGTTATTCTAATGTAGCAATCTGAAAAATAATTATGGGTTTGGAGAATGTGGGAATAGTCATGTGTCGCAGAAGGCTATGTCGGAAATGAGATCTCTTATTTTCTGTATTTCAGATTCTGCATTTGTTTCACTGAGTTGCAGCTGGTCTCCTGAGTTCATGAGATGTTTAAAATACCATCAGTCCAATCACAAGGTATCAAAACATTCAGCTGCAAAATACAGCTGAGTGCAATATGTCTTCAGGCGAGTCGAAAAGTTTAAGCATTGATGTCAAGCTATATCATCAAGTTGCATGACACAAAGGGTGTCTTAAAGTTTAAATACTGTATTAGTATAATTAAGTTCAATGACCACCTGACTACCCAGTTTATCATCCTCAGGTTTGCCATAGTATTGTCTATGGATCAGGTATTGTTCTCTTACTGCAAAATTGTTTGATATTGCTTAGATTACAGTAATATCTTGTCCATTTTCATGATTTAAGAGGTTTCCCAGGGTTGTGCAAGAGAACCATCTTTTGTTCTATGTATCTTGGATCGGTGTGCTGCCTGAAGCTCCAAGTTGCATCCAGCTGCAGCTGCCTGAAATGGAAAATAGATTAGGCATCACAGCAGGATTTTTAGGCTCCTTTTAATTCTCTGGAACTCACAGTCCAGTTAACTTTACTGTGCAGTTCCCATACAGCAACTCACATGACTGTAATTCCAGTGTTTTGGGAAAAAAAAAAAGGTAAGTAAAATCGAGGTAATTCAGTAGAAAATGTGAGTTACCTTGAATTAATCTGTTTGTCAGGCAGCTGTTGAATGGTTTAGAGTCTGCTAGCAGTTACAAGCCCAAGGTCTGCAGCAGAAAGACTACATATAATCTGACTGACATCAGCAAAGTCTACTTGTGGTGGGTGCACTGATTTGTAATAGTCTTAAATAATAAGAGTCTAATTTGTGCTTGTATGTGCAGGTGTCACTCTGGGGAAAACCTGAAAGAGAGAGCTGTGAAATTACAGCAAAACAACCCTGAAGTCAGGAGTTTCATCTTGGACTTGAGCTTCCTTCACAGTGTAGGTAGCTCTAAACACCTCTCATGATCTATCACTAAAGCTGATTAAAAGTTCTCAAATGAATTTTTATTTTTTTGTTCAGTTTTACATCACTCCTTTTCCCCTTGTGACATTGGTAAATAATGGGATTTTGTCATTTTCCCACCGTGAAACCATGCTTTCAGGCTTCCCACACAAACAGTGAAACTGGATTTGAGTAGCATTTTCCAGTCATTTTATAGCGTATTTCCACATAGATGAGCTTTAATGGTCCTTTTCCATTGCTCTTCCTTTTTTCCTTGCAGACATAGTTTTTACTCTTGCTAAATGAAGACTTTGAAATGTATTAGTTCAGTAAGTAAAGTGTTAATGTGCCCTAGTTTTCATGTTAGTGAATGACTGAGGCCCCCTGGTGCCTTATTTATTAGCATTGCTAATAAATGTAGCATTGCAGTAACTGAGTTTTCCGTTTGTCCTTGTGTTTAATTACACAGTTAAAAGAGGAGAAAATGCTCTTTTCCAGTACACATTCTTGTCTGGATCCCACATTATCAGTGCCCTCCTACCCTTCCTTTTTCTTGCAGTTTTCCTCACAACAGTATAACTCTACAGTAGCTCTCAAACGAGAGGTGCAAGGCCATGTACCAAGCTCTCCAATACACAGGACGGATTTCATTTTTTTCAGACTGCCTTTTACCATCTTTCTTGTTTGCTCGGTTGGACAGTGGTGGTGGTGTTCACTCTCAGGGCTCCTCTTTGCATTTCTCCTTTCTGTTTCCCCTCTACTTTTAGAAAGACTATTTTGCATTCCTTCAACCCTGGCTTACATTTCCTTAGTTGAAAGTTGGGTGCCCTGTAGTTCATTGCTTCTGTTTATGCAAGAATCCACATCAAAGACTTCATTGTTCCCCATTTAAAAGATCATATAGAGATCAAAAGTAAGACTTGAAAAGCCAAATCTCCCTGGAAAACAGCTTACCCAAAATATCAGCAAAAGCTGTAAAAGCAAGAATTCAGCAATTCTGAATGTTGGGGTTTTTTTATTAACGCAGGTGTGGTTACAGCTCATGTAACTGGACACCATCTAGTGGAAAAAGGTCAAAAATAATCTGATTATGATCATGTGTTCTTCCATTCTCTGGGGCTTATTCAAATGCTTACGGAGGGCAACATGTCAAACCTTCTTGCTGAAGGCTTTTCTGTGATCACAGACCAAAATTGTATTTGTTGTGGTGATTCACAGACTCAGGAAACTAAAAGTCAGCTTCTTGTCAAATTGTCTACTGATAGTTTGCAACCACCACCAGTGTATTTATCATTTGAAATTATTTTCCAACAAGTATGATCAATCAGTATCTTGTTTAGGAGTAGTCTGATGTATAGAATTCAGTAATGCATTTGAAACCATGGTTTCTAGGTTCTTAGGTGTGTATGAGTTTTTTGTTTGGGTTGTGAGTTGTGGGAGGTTTTTTTTCTGCTTTGATTTAAAAGTATGAACTTTAGGTGCAGTGCTTAAGAACAACTTTGCAAGGAAAGTACTGCTTAATATTTGCAAGACATTTTTACTAATATTTGCTTTAAGCTTCACACATTCAGCTGTTCTGAGGTTATAGGAGAGTGCAGTGTCTAAAAAAATACAAAAGACAATCCAGTGTTTGGTTTGGATGTTATACAAACAAACATTTGTTAAGGCTTTAGTGTTGTTTGCCGATTTCTGTGTGAATAAGGCATTACCTTTTTGGTTTTTTACTTCTGTTTGCAAACAGGATGTTAAGTAATTTTGTGTTGACTAGCACAGCATGATGAATGAGTTGTGGAGGCTCTCAGCTGATTAGTATGGATTCCTTGTGTTGCTCTCTTCTTAGCAGAATAAAGCCAAATTTAATAATAAAGGACAAATATCAATTACACAGAGTTGTTTTATATTGTTAGTAGGTACTAAAACTGAGAACAGTACTAGGTCCTTTCTAGCTCTGCAAGGCCTGTCAGTCAGGAATGAATATTTGTCAAAAGAAGCTAAAACTGAAGAATGGCAAATTTGAAATTCAGTCCCTTCAGCTCTAAAATGCGTATTTCTTTCAAGCCCAGGAAGCTGATACAGAGTTTACATCTTGCTCACTGGAGCTGTCTCCCAACACAAATAGATGTCACCTGTCAGGAATGTATTTCAATTCCTTTACTTCATTTTATGACAATCATTCATTCTTCAATAGCAAAATGAAATACGAGGTCACTGCTTTGAAGCCCAAACATCTTAAATTGACATCTAATATCAGAGCTGCTGAGAACAAAAAAAGAACTGTCCGAAAGAACAGACCAGCTGTTAACTTACAGTATCCAAGTAGTAAAGTGGAGTTTAGGAACTGTGAACTTCAGTCCAAACCCCCAAGGTTGGAGAGGGGCTGAAATTTGAAACTCCACAGCTGGGTCTCATTCTCTTTTATGAAAAGACCCTTTAGGCTGTGCACAGAAAACTCGAGATATGAACCTCTGTCTTGAAGTAAATGTGTTAAAACACGCGAATCGTATGAAAAGCAGAAGAAACAACAGATCTTGCACCAACAGTTACACATGAGAAAACTCAGTAGATTTAGTCCTGCTTTATCCCATGTGTCTAATGAAACACATGAAAAGCTGAGATCCATGTAACTAGTAAAGTAAATTAAAACCTTTTATTTCCTACAGCTCAAACACATCTTTACTATAAAACTCTTTTAATATAGCCTCTATATTCCTTGAGAAACACAAATGGGTTATCTTAAATCCTGATATTAATCAGTCCCATAACCGCTAGGAAAATATACCATCAAGTAGCAAAGAGCCCCATGCTGATAATATGCTCCCTTACTCTTTTTTTAAGATGTAGCCATGAAAGCCCATCCTCAGCCAGTCCTTGGGGGCCCACCCAGCAGCCACTGCATCCAGACTTGCTGCCAACCCTTTGAATTACCTTTTCTGCCATCTTAGGAAATAAACATCAATACACCATCAGCCTTACACAGCCCCAAGAGCTGCAGGTTTACACCTGCCTTACAATCATCAGCTGTCTCTCCCTGGTCCGACATTACGAAGCTTGCCCCAGACCCTTCCTCCCTTCGTAATCTCGCTGGCAGCTGCCTGGTTTTGTGCAGCTCCAGGAAGTTGTCTTTGATGCTGCTTTTGGCTGAGGAACTTGATAAACAGACTGATCCGACACAGACATGAAGACACTGAAGTCCCTGTTGTTGGAAGGAAATCAGGTTAGTGGGAAGCTGTGATTTATTAAAGCAAACATCTGGGGGGGAAATAGTTCTAAGGCAAAGGTGTGAAATAGAAGTACCATACTTCAACTACGGATTAGAAGCAAACACTCAGGATTTAAAAGAGTATTTGGCACCTACTGAGCAGAGGTCGTTAGAGAGGAGAAAGGTGAGAGGTTTGGTGGTTAATACCTGTTAGACTGACAGGTCAGAGGGTCACTGAGTTGGTTAAAGTTTTGTAGCATTTGCCGGGAGTTGGCATAGGGGCCTCTCTGATTTCTCTGCTTTGAAGTCTTCAGTGGGTTCTGCTTGAATAGTATGCAGAATTGCAAGCTGTGCATGGTAGATCTTCTACAGGCCTGAGAAGAAATAATTGTCAATTTCAGAAATATTATATAATATTTCTTATGTAAGTCAAATGGGGAAGAGAACACTGAGCATTCCACGTTCAAAGCTTGAACACAAGCTCCTGTATTCAAACTTTTTCTGTTGGCAATTTTGTGACAGAAAGATAATGTGACTTGCTCAGCTCTTCTGCTTTTAAACTGGGCAGATAATAGCTTCCCACCTCATGGTTTTGCTGTCAGGATCAACTTTAGACCATGAGTATGAGATGGTTCACGGAGCTGCTGTTTGGCAGAACCAGGGCAGATGCAGCCTTGGTCTAGTGTGGGGAGGTGGATGAGAAGGAAAGTTGCATTTGTCTGACCACGTTTGCTGCTACACTGACAGTAACAGTAGCGGGCCAGAGCTCTGCTGCCCACTCAGTAAGTCTGTCTTTTCCTGGCACTACAGTACAAGACCTTTACGCCTGTGCATGAGCTCTTCACTAAACTGGATTCATAGAGATGAATGAAGAGCAGATGATGAAAAATTTGGGCTCTTTGGCATTTTTAAACAGATGGAACTATTCACAACCCTTCTCTAAAGAAAAGATTGGAAAAGTGCTTTGTCAGCATATCTTTGCTGCCTATAAAAAATGTTATCGAACTTAAGGCAATGAGGAGCGTTTTCTGATTTAATTTGATTTAAATTCCACCCAGTACATGGAATGCATGTGAGAGAAAACAAATATGTCAGAAAAATGGCAACCCTATCCACAGAGGGTTACAGGCTGAAACAAAATGTGTGATAGGTAGGTGAGCCCAAAGAGCTGGGTGAATCTCGGTCAAATGAACAGAAACAGCCAGATAAAAATTGTGTCCACAGGCCCCCCTGCTTATTTATCTTACTATATTGGAGTTACCAGGATGCATTAGGAAAGGACATCCTTTTTAAAAACTAAGTAGTGTACCAGTGCTGGGTTTAGTGACTTGCAAGAGGAAGATATTTCTGGGGGTATCATGGGAGGCAGTCTGAAAGTGAAGGAAGAGAAGTAGAAAAATCACTGTTTTTCTAGAGTTTAACTAGACTGTGAAAATTTTTGAAGAAAAGACAAGAAATTGGTGCCAGAGAAGACAAGAAGGGGTTAAAGTTGAAAATTATAAGAGAAAGAATCAAGAAAATTACCCATGACAGTTTGAGACCCAGAGAAACAGTTATCTGGGTCAGCAAGGAGTAGATGAATTGACAAAGCAGGGGGTTAACAGGTTTGGATGACAAGTTTAGCAGCACTGGTTATGGACTTGAATGGTGATGCTGCTGGCTGGAAGGAGTGTTTTGCCTGGATAGGAAAAAAGGGAAGGTTTCAGAAGGGAGGGTAGGTGTTGTGTCCTGACCCTGTAGGATGCAGTGAAAGGGATTTAAAAACACTTCTCTGTAACTGACATTTTCCTTTTTCTGTGAAGTTCTACAGACACGGTTTTCATAGCAGGCAAGGCATTGTGAGATTACCTGAATGCAATAGTAAAAATCATGTAAGCATCACCAAACAAAGTTAATAGAAGAGTTATACAAGAGGAGGAATAAAAAGTTTAAAAGAGAAAAATAAATAGTGGCCATGGGGCAAAGATGTAAGTAATAGGTTCAATCTAGAATTTTAAGTAATTTGTTTTACATAATCCAGAATAAGTGACAGCTAAAGCTCTCTGGTTTTGTGTTTAGAATGCATTGTAGTTACGGTCAGTATAGCATTTCAAGTGCTGTATCTCTTCTCCCCCACTCCTGTACAGCCAGTGTCTGGGAATCTGAAAATGAAAGGGATTTGCCTTTGTAAATGGTTCCACAAGTGGGAACCTTCCTACACAGAGTATGCAAAAGGTAGTCTGTCAGTTTTAGAAATACTTTACATAAAGAACTGATAAACAAAGTTGTCCCATACTTCACTACACTCCCCAAGCAGTGGGCTGTGATCCTTGGATGAAGAATGAAGAAACATTGCCGAGTTGCAAAATCAGCTGAAACAGAATTTCAAGAGCTTCAGCAAGGAATTTGATACTTTCCTTGCAAGGAATGTTGAGGTTACAGCTCTGTGCTATTGCATGTCTTCACCACATATTTTGCCTGATGGCAAAGTTAAAAATTATTTTGCACTTTCAATTTTAAAATCTGCTAACTAGCACTCAAAAAGCAAAGAGGATCAATTTTAGTCTGAGAGGAAATAAGGCCACTACTCGCACGTCTCATCTCAGTAGCAAATTTTTGTGCTCTACAACCTGTGTACCCATGCGGATAAACCAGAGGAGCAGCATCTGATCTCATGCTTTGTCCTACTGCAACACTTGGGGTTTGTAGGTTGTTTTTCATTTCTGTATTTGGGGGAGGGATTTTCACACACCTCCTACTCTTTGGTTTCTCAGGGCCTGTGTAACATCAGAGTAAGGCATAGCATTCTCAGATCTTCAAAAATTTGTAATGATTAAAAAATGATGCAGTGTCTTTCTCTTATATTTTCCACACCTTCTGAAGTGAGGCCTGAAATAAGGAGCCCTTCTTCAGCTGAAGAAGTTTCCTTGTGTCTGGTTTTGCCTTCTGAAGCTGGGTGGTGTTAGTTTTGCAGCCAGTGGCTGACGGGTCCTGTTCCTGAGGGCAGGCCCTGGGTGTCTGTCTGGGAAGCTGGTTGCTCCAGCTGGAGTTTTCCCAAAAGAACCAGAATCACTTGGAAAGGTTGGATCCATCTTGCAGATAACAGCCCAGCTGCCTGCTTAACCCCTAGGAAGGGAGAGCTGAGTTCCAGACAGCAACAGTCTCTACTGAGGTAGAGACACCTAGAGACATCTCTACTGAGGTAGAGGCTTAAACACCTCTGCTCAAACCCTGTCTGCTACAGGTCTGTAATGGAAGGACTGGTGGTTTGGGCAGAGCTCTCTGGGGGGCTGTCAGCCCAATTTGCAAAAAAATATTTGGTGAGAATTGATGTTGTTGTTCACAGTGACCTAGTAAAAGAGCAATATCAGCAAGAAATGCCTGGGAACAGCATAAGCAATGATACTTCTCAGACCTTAACCCTAAAACCGTGATATGAAGTTCAGGAATCTGAGAACGGAGAAAGCTACAGGGAATTGTCCCACGGAAGCCTGGGTGGGAGCAGTGCTTACCACTAGGTGGTAGTGGATCAACACAGTTATGTCTTTCCCCAGCTGTGAGCCTCTGAAATTTGAAGCAGGGGCAGTTAGGGTGGGCTTAGGGCAGGGAGGTTTGGACCTGCAGAACTTCTGCTGCAATGCCTGGACTACCAAGGAAAATAACCGTTCAAGTTCCCTGCAAAACCTGTGATGATGGGGGATTTGAACCGTAGCACCAGGAAGTACAGAAGGTTCAGGAAGTAAATTGTTAGTAGAAAATGGAACAAAAAGATGAGCAGCCAGCTCTAGGAGTGGAACCCTTTTCTTTCCATCAAAAATGAAAGAGCAGAACAAACAGAAACGAGACATAATCTGGCCATGCATGGTGTGGTGTACCCTTTGCAATGGCACTGTGCCAAACAGACTTCCTGGATTAAGGGAAAACAGCTATTCTAAGGAAGCAGCTGTCATTTTATTAACCTATCTTAGTGCTCTGAGCTACTATCAGGCTACTGAGATGATTCTGCAGTAAGGCATCTAAGCCCTATGCAATCTTTAGTTTATAAGTCCCTGGACAGTACTATACTTCACAGCAAACCTCCCAAAATGCTGCACTGAAATAGAGTTGTTAATTTTTATCGGTACTATATATGGCAGAAATTGCTGTCATTTTTCTTGAACAAAGGCATGATGAGTGCCAATGTTAAGGTTCAATTTGAGAGACTCAAACAGGGCAGGCAGACAGAAGCTCAGACCTGTGAAATAACCTTTGTTCTGCTCTTTACTGGCACCAGCCAGTAACCTCAACATTTGGAGTCAGTCTCAGTGTTTGGAGTAGTATTGGGGCTAGTCAGTGATCTTCTCGTTTAATAGTTTCCCATGGAAACAAGGTTCCAACAAAGCAACCTGTTGTGAAAATGTTAATTCCAGTAAAACATGCAATAAACCCCATCAGGTTGATTTTTCTTCTAGTGCACTCTCAGGTCTATCAGTCAGACCACCTGCCTGCCAGCCCATTGCAACCAGCTGCCGTGCCAGTCGGTCAGTGTCCTGGGTTACCAACATGGCCCACAGCCTTGGTCAAGCAGGGAGCACCTGGCCACTGTCTACCAGAGAGCACAGGAGAGAGATTGGAACAAACTGTGGGAGAAGGTCCAGATCTGTGACTCTTCTGATGCTGAATGTTTGCAAAAGATATTTTTCACATGCTAAATCTCTTATCTTTCTGAAAAAAAAAATAATTAAAAAAATTAATTAAAGTGTAAAATCTTATTTAGGAGAGGAATTGTGGTGTCTGTTCGGGCCTGACCAGTGTACTTATCAGGAAGGCATTTTAATGAATACTGTCCCACCTTAGATTGCCTTGGTTTTTCAAGTATCCCAAGATTTTCAGCCACCTTCCTCTACCAAGTAGAGATTGTAAGGCTGTTGAAGTAGCTAAGCCAACTGCATGGCAATCTGGTTACAAAAATAAAAATTTGAAAAAAACCTCCTTCTGGAGGATCATCACAGGTCCTTGAGCCAGGGTTTGACACTGAGAGAGCTGGTTTAGCTGTTTTTCCCCTCTAGCACTTCAGGGAAAGGCTCCAAATGCTGAGTGTAGTACTATACCCCTGCTTTAGAAGGTCTTTCATATGGAGTAGTTCTGGGCATTACATCATGCTTTATTAATGAATAAATTGACCACTTTGTAGAAAAGGTTTTAAGTGTTTTGTATTAAAGCCACGAAATAATAAGGGTAGCTGCTAGCACCTTGCAAAATAATAATGGAAGGATAAACTACAATAATAGGGTCATCTAAGTATCTCAAGAGAAGGAAGGATACAAATGGAGAAAATCTGAGGTAATTCTCTCTCAATGCTAATGTACTGTTCAATTTTCTCCTCTATGCAAAAGCCCTTTTATATATGGCACTTCAAAATGACTATATTTTAAAGCCAAGATCTACGTATGCATTTCTAGGCCAAATACTGTACAGAGTTTAGCGGACTTTATATACTCTTTAGCAAGTATAAACATAAGAAGTTTCTCAATGGCATATGAAACTACTGCCACATTTTTCTGGGAACTTAGTGCTTGGAGGGATCTTCTAAAACAGGGAGTCCCATTGTCTGCTGTTGCAGACAGCCTTGTCCTATTATTCCTTTATCAGATTTATCAAGCTTCATCTTAAAGCTGATTAGGCCTCTTGCAGTCACTGTTCCTGCCAGGAAATGTATTCCAGAGCATTACTTTATTGATGGGTAGAAATAATCATATAAATGTTTATGTGGCTGTTTCACAGCCATGTATTCTTGTGCCAGCGTTATCTCCTTGCTTAAACTGCTCTTTCCCTTTCTTTGTGTTTCTTTTCAATGATTTACAAAAAGCCATCATATGCCCTCCCAGATTTATTAGATGAAACAAGCTTAGCTGACTTAGTCTTCTCTTACAAGATAGTTTCAGATGCCCAACATCTTTCTCTGCATCCTTTCCAGCATGAATTCATTTTTTCTGAACACTGCGGGCTGTGATGCTGTGCTTTTTTTCTGGGGAAAGCCTCATCCAGGCAATGCCTCATGCCATGGTATTCAAGCACAGGGCTTTTATCTGAGATTGATGCAGTGCAACAAGTTGCTTTTGACAACTAGTCCCATCATCCCAGGCATGCCTAACCCAGCTCAGCTGAGTGTTCTATGTCACTACATCCCTTCTGCTGAAGAAGGAAGCTGGAGGCAAAAAAATAATAAATAAATAAATAGATTAAAACCTAAAAAAACTGGGTCTAAGGGGGAAATTCAGCTCCAGGTTTCTTTCCATAGACCACGTCAGACAATCCTTCAAGTAGTGTGAGTATAGAGTCTATAATTTCTGAATTGGTCAAGCCATAATAAGAGGGTGGTTTTTCCTTTATTAAATGTTTCCATATCCCTATTCTATAAATACTGTTACAAAATACTAGGTGCAGACAGTGCTATATATTTTATAGGACTTGGAGTTCTTCCATTTTGGCCTGATATTGTTTGATGCCAAAGCTTTCCCAGGTAATTTTGAGGCATGTGGTTTGGGTAAATAGTAACAAATACAACAAAGGGTCTCTGATCTCTGCTACCCAACACAGAACAAAACTTTCACTCTGGAATCTTATAAATTAGGATATTTTAGGCCTACTAATGCTATTGAAAGGAGAAAGCCAGGTGTGAGTTGTACCCAAACCTGCTCTAACCAGTGAGTTTCCTCAAAGAGGGAAAACACTTTTCTGTATCTGCTGAATTCTGAGTCTGTGACAAAATGGAAGTAAAGCAGAAGTCTGGGCCATGAGTGGTGTTCGGAAGGACACCATAAGCTCCTGTGTTAGAGATTCTCTAAGGGTATATACAGCCACTGCTTTTTTAAACTTAATTCTCATTTTGTCTATTCCAGTTAATATCCATTAGTTTGTTAGGAGTAAATTCTCATTTACATTAGCACACAGTCAGAATGTAGGGATATAGGAAAGACTCCAAAGAGCACTTGGGCAAAACAAAAAACAAGTAGTGTGGTTTTGTTCAATTCAGTGTTTTTTTAAACTAATGCGGCCCAGTCTAAAGTGACCATCAGTAAAAGGTGGTACTCTTTTAGTGACATGATTTAGTGGTGACATGGCAGTGCTGGGTTAATGGTTGGACTTGATGATCTTGAAGGTTTCTTCCAATCAGAATGATTCTATGATTCACAGCCATCCTAGTCCTTGGCTGTGTTTTTTGCTCTATTTATGTACCAAATTCCAGTTTTGCTTCATTTCTTTCTTGATTTGCTTTACTACTGTATAAAGGTCAATGAAGTGTTTAAAAGATAAAACTGTCCAGATGTTAAAGCTCATGACAACTAAATAGATCAGCTTGATTCTTTTTAAAATAGTTATTGAGCTGGTCAATCTGTTGAGTTGCCTTGCCTTACTGAACGAGGACCACTTTGCATGTGTGAGGCTATGCTTCCTAGAAGGCAAGCTGTACAGGGGACAGGTATGTAGCTGTATCTTCCTCTGACACATTTTGAGGAAAGCATGTAAAAGCAGTGTCTGTTCAGAAAAACTGATGGACTCAGAGAAACATTGTCAGCCTGGGAAAAATCACATAATCCCTATTCCCTTTTTAATTTATTTTTTTGTTTGTTTAATATTTATTAATTATTATAATTTGGCCTGATATAAGATAGTGAAGATGAGTGCAACTATTTCATACAAGCATACTTTTCAGTAGGCTATACCTAGTGAGAGATGTGATTACCTCAGTATGTTGTAGACCATACGGAGATAAGCAGTTTCACATGACACCTTCTCACCCACCCAAGAGAAGTCCCTCAGGATAAGGGAGAATGAAGCAAATAAATATCCACTAATCCAGAAAAATTCTGCTGCCAATCCCACAGGGTTTTTTTGAGATTAGGTGTTCTGTTTGAGATTTTCCCCTCATTTTCCATCACCCTGATTTCTGAAGTCCTTTTCCTATTGCCTGCCTCTAGCCTCTCAATCTTTCTCCTGGAATAAGAAAGTAAGAACAAACCTTTTTTGTCTATTCTATGTCTCTACTTTGCAGGAGGAGAAAGTGCAAAAGAAGTGGTGGTGCCCTTCACTGAAGTTCCTCGAGGAAAGAGTTAAATGCTCTTAATTGTCAGAGGGCCTCTACCATTGCTAATGCTGTGACAGAGATCTCAGTTCCCATGTATGAGACTCATGTTTAGTGCTTGATCAACATAAAAGATTTGATCACTCAAAGATGTTGATTAAATCACAAGCAGACTTGTGCTTTAAAGGTGTGTATATAAATAAATAAGTCTTTGGAGACATGACAGGTTGTAGTCATACACTTGTTTTCCAGCCACGTTCAGTTTTAGGCCAATAGACTTTTTAATCAATGGAGTACTACACTTAAGCGTTATCTTTAACCAAACGTCCTTTCTGTACTGCTGGCTTTACACAATCAGTTTTATATTTTGCACTCAGTTGAGCCCTGCTGAACAATTAGCACTGGTGGAGTGTTTTGTCTTACGTAAGTCCAAGAGTGAAATCAGGCACTTGGGGGCCTCTTGGTTCTTTCTTCTTCCTCTGGTGTGAAAGAAATGTGGGAGAAAGTGAGAAAAGAGGTCCTAATGACTGCATGTTCCTATGGGGGATTTGCAATAAAATTAACATACTTAAAAAAAAACACGTTTTACCTAAAAATAACTTTTAAACTGAAGGTGTTGTCAGGACTGCAGACCAGTCAGCCTCACCTCCATCCATGGAACGGTGATGGAACAACTTATCCTTGGTGCTGTCTCTAGGCATATCAAGGACAAGGGGGTCATCAGGAGCAGTCAACGTGACTTTACCAAGGGGAAGTCATATTCATGTTTGACTGACCTGATAGCCTCATATGAAGAAATAACCAGGTGGATAGATGGCAGTAGTGCAGTGGATGTGGTTTATCTTGGTTTCAGTAAAGCATTTGACACCATCTCTCACAGCATCCTTGCATCTAAACTGAGAAAGTGTGGTCTGGATGATCAGGTAGTGAGGTGGATTGTGAACTGGTTGAAGGAAAGAAGTCAGAGA
>WUAM01000370.1:1334415-1363976 GCA_024336885.1 Actenoides hombroni | reverse complement strand
ACAGGGTTATAATTTAATAAAGTTGCTTCTTTTGCCTGCTCTTGCTGAATTTGTGTGTTGCTGCATCTCTCCACTCCAGGTATAAACAGCGACATTCTTTCTGTCTTCTCTGTGAGGAATGAGGAATGATTGGACACATCTTCCCCATGGAAGCTGTCACAGAAGTTAGGTCAGTGGTTAGAGCTGCAATTTTGGAAAGTATTTTCCTTTCTGTTATGTTTACTGGATTCCAATCCTGATTGTTCATTAGAGATGCTTGGAGTAAATGTGACTCACCAGATGTATGACCTTGCCTGAAGATCTGGGAGTTCAGAATTTTTCAGTGGCTGATGTCCAGTTACTACTAAGGGATGACATGAAGAGATTTCCTGGAAACTGTGATCATCTGAAGGGAGAGAAGGTAGAATTGGATCTTATTGTAGTGACTCATGTTCCCTCCAGAACAATTAAGTTTAATTGCCAATTAAACAATCTATGAGGAACTACCTCCTGCACCAGCTAAGAAACAAACTCTGGTATAGCATGGACAGACCACTTTTAAAATAACATTAAAAGCAGCATGTCATGTTAGCATTGTGAGATTTACACTAGCTGGCTATTGGTTTTCAGCTGAAGCTACTAGTTTTCCTCAACCATGGTGTAAAAAGGAATTGAATCAGTCACCCTCTATTCAACAGAAAATGAGCAAAGTTCATGTCCTTCAGAGGACCTCAGGTCTGAAACCTTGGTTAAAAAGTCCTCCCAATCTAGGCAGTAGCACAGGACCTATAACAATATCTGGTGCTCTGTAGAGGTAGTAATGGCATAAGAGCTGATGTCTTAAGACAGTGAGGAAAATTGCAGGCAATGTTATTGGCATCTGTCTTTTCACTGGGAGCAGGAAGTAAGGGGTAGTTAAAAACGTACTGTTTTCCTGTACCCTTAACTTTTAACTAAATAACTGGACCCTAAGGTGTCACATTCTTGCATGTTTGTATTTGCTGTGGAGGGAAAAGCTGCTCACACTTGTGTCTCCTTGAAATCAATAACGTGGCTCCTGCTGTCTTTGGGGGGAGCAGAGGCCAAAGCTGCAAATCCTACCAGATAATTGTAAGTGAAACAAAGAGTGGCAGTGTGCAGTAAAACCCCGCATGGCTGTGATTCAGAAAAGCACTCAATGTTCTTTCTCAGGGAAGTAAATCACGTAGCAGCAGGAGACATTTTCAGTGTTTTGCATGCTCCTCAGGAAAACTAAACATGGTTTTGACTGTGCAGGTTTATGCACTCCACTCTTGAGGGAGATTTTTTGTTTGCTTCTTTGGTTGGTTGTTTTTCTATGACAAAAAAAAGCTTGTTCCTTCCTTTAATATGTTCCAGCATGCATTTATTTCGACAGCTGGTCACTGAAACCCCAAGAAGGCAACAGCTGTTGGGGATGCGTAATCAGATTGCCCAAATAATTAGTGGTTTTATATGGACTTGCCTTTTTTTTCCCCTCTCCTTCTTGTGGTTTCAGCATTGATGACACTGTTAAAAAATTCTTAATGAGGAACAATGTTATATAAATGTTGGGTAAACTAGGTCTTCTTTCATATTCAAAGCATAGCACACAATTAAAATGTAGTATGGATAGAATCTTAGCTTTATTTAACTCACGTCAACCCACCCACTCTGTGCTGAAATGAATATATCCTGCTTTTCATTTGATGTGTCCTGTTGTGTTAAATGTACCATCTGATCTAAAAGTGGCAGATCTTGTGGGTGCCCAGAGTTGTTATCAGAACCAGACGCTGCACGCTTGCAAGACATGTCTCCACACAGCAAATCTAGTTAGAAGAAAAAGAAACGTGTAAAATTACCTCATTTGTCTTTTCAAAACATGTTTCTCATCCACTTCCTTGCAAAGAAACAGCTGAAAATAGAATTTTCCCATTAAAGTTGACAAGCTATTACTCATTTTTTCTGTAATATTTCCTGGTTTATTCATGATGTGATCTTAATTAATCAGGGAATAATGGTGCAATCTGTAAGGAATTTTTAAAGTTAATTGGAAATCATTACTTTTAAAAACTGTTATTCAGGAGCACTTCTCAACATTAAATTTTGAAGCATACTGATTTTTTTTTTTTAAGGTCTTTCGCCCCAGATTGTGGGTTTTCTTAAAGAATGTGATTTTTAAAGTTAGTTATTTTTAAGAGTTGCTAATCAGAGGTTGAAATCTTCTGAAAGCTTTCCTGTGATAACCTCTGTCAAGCAGTGCTAGCAAGTTTGGGAAAAAAAATTGAAAAAAAAAAGAGAAACCCTGCAGATTTTTAAAGCCCAACTAAATGTTTAACACTTTGAAGTGTAAATGGACCTAATTTCTTCATTAATGTGGAATTTTAAAGGAAATTTATGTTTATAGTAATTTCTCATTTTTCATAAAATGGATATTATGTTTAACCCACCTGGACATGTTCCTATGCAACCTGTTCTAGATGGACCTGCTCTGGCAGGGGGGTTGGACTAGATGATGTCCAGAAGTCCCTTCCATCCCCTGCTGTTCTGTGATTCTGTGACGTGTCATCAGCTCTCTTTCTGGTGCAAAAGTCCTGCTGTGCTGTGTATGATGTTAATCGGCCTCAGAATATAGAGAATTACTTAGCTTCTGTTTATTGCTGGGGGAGGGAGACTACATAAGCTTCTGCTTATTACACCAAAGCCCCACAAGCCACGAATCAGTCTCCTGGTAGAAAGTAATTACATTTGTTTTAAAATTCATAAAGTTTCTGAAAATACTAAATATTAATTTCTTTTTTTAGCCCTCTGAGACTTTAGCGTTTTCATTTTCTGTGCTTGATTTGCAATTCTGAGGATGTAAGTAATTTTTAAAGGGGAAGTAACATTTCTTTGTTGGCCACATAAATGCAAGAGCTGGGCTATTATGAAAGATAATTCAATATTATGAAACTAGTGATGAACCCATCAGAACTGAAGTGGCTGAGAGGACAGCTTTAGAGCCTGGGAAGTACCAGGTGCTAATGAACAGAGTGAAGGGAACATACGTAATTCTGAGCTCTGGCATTGTATTCCGAGAACCAAGTACCTGTATCCATATTAGTGGGCAGAGATTTAGCTCATCTAAGGTGAGTTTATCTGGTGATTTCTATCCACTTACCACCTGTACCCTCCTCAAAACTTTCCTTTTTATAGTCCTTTTTTATAGTTTTAAAGATTGGGTACTTATGTGTCTCTAAGGTTATAATTTATTTAAATATGCTGTTGGTGTGACAATGTGCTGAGTATATGCAGTCACAAAGGTACACATACTTCTGATCTGTATGCAGGGGCTAGAGTTGTGGATCAGAAAGGGAAAAGGCTTTTCCTTTCTTTTGGAAGCAATGTCCTAGCTGTCATCACTGCAAATGTTGGACCAGTGCCTCTGTGACTCAGTAGGTAAGCCCTGCCAATCTATTAGTGAAGTTGTTTAGCATGGATTTTGATTAACTTTCGCTCAGGTTTAACCTTCTCTTGGAAAACCCAGTTGTTTGTTTCCTGTTGTTGCTACAGTTGTGACTAGTATCTTGAGATCTACATTATAAAAATGCATAAATAAATGATTGTATTGATACGGATTTTTGTTTGGCATCAGCAAGCTATATTCATGACTACAAACAGCTGAGGCAGCCAGATGTGTGTGTACGTGCATGGTTTTCCAACCACATAGGCTTTTGCACAATAAATCCATTAGTGCTGATTGCTTCCCTTTCTGTAAAAAGGCCTGCTTTTCCACTTCATTTTGCTATCTCCAGCTCTAATTCAGCAAATAGCTTTCAGTAAAATCCTAAAAAGACATTTGTGAATTATATAATTTAATGCATTAGTCACAAAATAGCAGATGAACTTGTTAAGGGTGAGTCATGACTTTATTGCCTGCATCTTCTAGATGTAAAATAGATCTTTGCAGCTTTATTTTTCTTTTCTCTTCCAAACTTCTTTATCCTGTTCAGAATTAGAGATGCTTCATTTGTTTTATGGCTGGGAAGGGACCTGCTTCCTCTCTGGGTTTAGTCTGCATTTTTTATTGTATTTGCTCATATTCGCCTGTGAAACCTCACCCTTTTTTTTTTTTTTTTTTTTTTCCCCTGAGCAAGTTGTAAATACGGCTGCAATACACATTGTTTAACACAAGCAGAGTTTTTCTTGGCATCTTTCACCAGGTCTCACAGTGGCTCATGCACACCTTGCAAAGCAGGGAGAGCGTCCCTGGAGTCAGGGGTCTGGCTGCCACTGGCAGCTTGTCAGAGCAGAGCTGAGGCCATGAAGCGTGTGTGGGATGGTCTCTCAGTGACAGAATGTCCTCCTCTCTTGAAGGCATAATTTCAGTTTCCAAATGATACATCATTCTATGGAGTTTTGTCACCTTGGGCTTGAAACTGAGCCTGCAGGTTAGAAGTCAGCCTTCTCTCACAACAATTTGTATGCTACTTCGGAGTGTGGCCACTGAAAGCAGAGGAAGAACTGATTTCCCCATGACTCCAGTCATTCATTTTGTACATTTACCAACATATCTGTACATTTCTCAGCACCCAAAGCTGACGTTGCGACCAAGCTGTTACAACACCTCCCTGTCAACAGGAGAGGTCTTCCTTCCTCTCTGTGTCCCTCACATTGCCCAGTCCCCAGCGCACCCTTCTGCCTGCTGCTACTTATGGGCCCAGTCAGGGAGCTGGCGCAGCCCGGTGGCTTGGCAGCACAGGGCCAGAAGAGGAGGAAGAAAGAGAAAGCTGGGGCAAAGGAGGATATGCCATCCTCTTTTGATGGTTCTGAGATCAGCTCATGCCAAAACTATAAGGCCTGTAGCTTCACTCAGAGTTTCACTTTTTTTTTTCCCATTCCATGTCTGGTTGGTTAACCAATGAGCCTTTCATATTGCCACACAATACAGATAAATATTTTTTGAAGACTTGGGAAATGCAGCTGGGTGATAATGAGATTTGAAGGCATGTGATAGGTTCCTCCTCAGGGAATAAGTTGTCATTTTCTTCTCAAGATCCCAGCCTACTTTACATTCTCCCCAAATATAACCTAAAGCAAAAGACAATGCAGCTTCTTCACAGATCCCTCAAGACAAGGTCTGTGAGTCACTCATTTCCATGAACATGCCATGGAGTCTGTTTTTTAAGGCACATAGCTTCCAGGAAAATAGTGCTATCACAAATAATTGTGGTGATGCAGCTCTCTCTCCAAAACAAGCCAGCGTTTGTTAGGTCCCTGGACATAATTGGCAGTGTCCTTTGATTAGAGGGCTGAGTCAAAATTCAGACTGCTTACAGATGCAGGAGTAGCCACACAACAGGCATTTCTCAGTAAACATCTTGCTGCTTTCTCTCACTCTCTGTGCCTCTTATGCATCTTTACCTCCTAGGCAAAGGTCCTTTTAAAAATTTAATTACTAAATTACTCCTCAGTTATTGGACATTCTGTTATCTTCACCATGATGTTTTTTTCTATCAGGAAAACAGCCCATCCATCTTTTAAAAGATCATTTTATACCAGCCTGCCCTAGGTACTCTTTGCCCACATTTTCTACAGTGAGGGCTAGTGAATAACTACTTTCCCTCCTCTCCCCCATTCAGCAGCACACAGGAAGCTGGAGAAGCACAAACATAATTCATAAAAATAATACCCAAACCCCCTCATTCCTGACTGAATGTTTATATAGGGGTACAGAAGAGTTGACCAAGGGCTCTTGAAGTTTTTCATAAAGCAATGAGCTAAATATTTCTAGTTCACATGTGCAAATGGGACAGCATTTCGAGAGTCTGCAGCTGATCACCTGCATCCTTGAAGAACAGAGACTGGTGTGCTGAGGGGACGAACATTGCACCTTGTACCTACATACACCTTATGGACTTAATGAGGACTTTGTAAACAAAGAGTGATTCTGTTAATAGTTAACCAAGTCAATAACAAGACTGGAAAAACTGTTAATTATATATTTCCCCAAGAGTGCAGCTAGAGCAATTTGTAAAATGATGTGTGATATCTGTACTCAGACACATCCCGAGGAGAAGTGGGCAGAGGATCATCACTGTGTTGCAAGGCTTCCTGAATCACTGTACAAATAATACAGTCAGAGGAGTATCACCTGGAATGATTCCTTCCAAAAAACAGTGTTACGTAAGGACTAAATTCACTCCAGTTGTGGTAGGTTTGATTTCTTCTTTGCCTGCCCACACTTGGTGTGAGAGCAATAACTTGTGCCAGAGAGTCCAGGAAAGTCCAGGTCCCTGCACGTTGTGTTGACCAGACACTTTTATTATGCAAACACTAAATCTTATGGAGTACAGGCAAAGAGGAGAACTGGTTTGCACCAGAATGTGGCCCTGTGGCATCTAGTCATTATCTCCATTTTAGCCCCACCTCTGAAGAAGATGGCTGCTTTGCTTATGGCTACTGCCTAAGTGCCAGTGGCTGCATGTTAATGCCCACTTTGTTCCCTACCTTTGCGTCAGAGAGGCAGATCAGCTTCTCAGAGAGAATCCCAGTCCCTGTGCCACGTTTGTACTAGCCCTGCTACAGACTGTTCATTACAGCACTATTTCTGCTAATTATCAGGACATGCTTTTGAGAGACCTCTGAACCACCATGGCTATCCTCCTCTGCAGGCTGGGGAAGGGCTGCCACTCTCTTTCATCGCCTGTCTGGGAGCCTCACTCAGCGGCAGCAGCTGATGATCTGTTCAAAGGGAGCTTTCACATCTGTCTGTAACCATAGTGACCAACTCAGTCCCAGTGTTTTGGGTTCCCTGGAGTTAGAAATGCAAGTTTGTGTGTAATGTCTCTTTTCTGTGGCATCTTCCCTCTTCTAAAAAAAATACCTCCATGTTTGCCCCGTACTGTAGCCATGGGGTACAGCAGACTTATGGAAAGTAGTTCCCCTTGTCATTTTTAAAACACTTTTGGAGCTTTTTTTTATTTCCAAAGGAGAATCATTTGGCTTCCAAAATATATTTTTAGAACAATGTGACTTCTGTGACCATCCTTCATCCACTGGATTTATATAAATAACTTCAGTAAAAAAAATACACGAAGGATTACTAATACAATATAAATCATCATCTTAAAAGATATATGTCTCTTCCTCCCTTTTGTATGACAAATTGCAGATTAGCTGGGTAGTTTCCTTTTGCATTAAGAAGACTCAGTATTGCTGCTTGGCTTTCTGCCACTTTTCATTGCTTAACTCCATTTGATAATTAGCAGCTCTTCTGTTTATTAGGTTTGTACCAGTTTAATGAGGCATCTCCACTGGGCACTGTTAAATCTGTCTCTCCTGAGCCACACTTCTCATGCTTAGTGACTGTTTTTGCCTGTCTCTGCAATTCCACTGTCAGTGTTACAACGTGCAATAGTGCAGGGAAAAGGAATCTCCTAATCAGAGGTTGACTCCACAGTCCACTACTTCCATACATGAGATGTATGTCCAGATCCTGCAGTGGCTCCTATGCAGGTAAATGATCCTCCTGGTCACTGGAGGCTTTGCACATCCCTGGCAAACTGCAGGCACAGCAGCATCGCAGCGAAGCCCCAGCCTGAGAGAGACACACTGATATAAACCTTTTGAAGAGAAGAAACTTAAAAGGACCAACTTCTTTATAAATTATTTACATAACAAAGTTAGAAAGTTACTGAGTATCAGGGTGACTAAAGGAGGTGATGGGGCAAGGCAGCACAGCCTGGGGAATTATTTTTGCTGCCTCTTGTGCTCTCTTTCGGCTCTTAGGCTTATTATACTTAGTCTGTCATGTACACAGCTGCTAGGGGAATACATATGTAATTTGTCACTAGAAGAAGTAAACACTAAAATAAATATAACAGTTTTAATAAATGCACCTCTTCTTAATGAACTGGACCAGATAGCATAAATTAGTGCAGATGTTAAAAGCAGAGATTTCTCCTTTCATGTGTACAGTAGATGCCAGTAAACTTGTCACTTTTGCCATGACAGTGATATCTATACCATAAATGGTCTATAAGCTAATACCCAGGCCTGCACGGTGAATATGGAGGAAAGGAAGGTTTTCCTCAGAATGGTTAAACTTAAAAATGAGAATTTAATCCTTAAGCAAGGTAGAGATGGCTTTGGGTTTCTTTAGTAATGCTTCAGAGACTACAGTGTCTGGGACCTCCGTTTATCTGCCATAGAAAAGTAACGGGCTGCAGGAGTCATGGTCAGAGCCATGTTTACCAAGTGTGTAGCTTCCACGCAAGCAAAGCTCCCTCTGTCCCAGAGCTCTGCAGCTCCTTGCTCCTCTTGTTCTGTAGGGCTCAGCATTACAAAGCAACGGAGCAACTCTGGCAGTGCTGAAATCTCTCAGCTTCCATGGAAATTAACTGAAGTGGAAAGTGCTAAACACTTTCCAATAGTTATGTGACACTCTGCAAGCTGAAGCTGTAGGACTTTGTCATTTATTTATCTTTCATTTGCATGTTGGCCATCTCGCTGAATGGAGCCTGGTGCTTACTTACTCTGAGGTCTCTCTGAATCATTCCATCATTAAGATGTGGTGATGACACCTCAGTCTAAATGAAGGTTTATCTGTGTAGTGAGCACATGATCTGAAAAGCCCATACTACTCTTCATCATTCTGAAAGGCTAGGGCCAAACCATCACATGCTGCTTCTTTGCTGGATGCTGTCAAATAAAGGTGCTCATGAATTGACAAGCAAGAATTTACAATAAAATCTGATAAATGGAGAAAGGAAGTATAAAAAGAGCAAGCAAACCTAATTACCTGCATACTGTAACTGGTCACTGGCACTCTTAGGTTCCGGCACTCTTAGGTTCCCTTCAGACAACTGAATCCTTTTAAAAGAATAGATGTGAGGCTTATGATATCTGATGCTCTACACAAACTGGAAAGTTTGGAAACTGAATCTGAGGACCTGTGCCTACTGAAGTCTGACTAATGCTTTGTGTCTTTGTTACATTTACTTGATCCATGGTTCAAATTACAGCTCAGGAACTGACCACATAATGTGATAAAAGAGAAGTTTATCTCTATCAGACATAACCTTTGCATCTCTTGTGCCCAGTCTCTGGGTGAATTGGCATAGCTTGACAGGACATGAATGAAAAAGGAAAGAAACTATTTCCAGATCTTTTGCCCATCCAAGAGCCATCTTTGCTCAGACTTAACCTACTTCGGTTTTCCTTTTATTTTCTACCAACAATTGCAGAAGGCATTTCTTTTTAATCACATTTTGGGGAGATTTTTTTTTTTTTTACGCCAGTTTTAGATAACCTCACTAGCAGGCAAGTGCGTAGCAGAAACAACGCGTAGGATTTAACTGACAAGTCACATGCAAAAATAATGAATTATGGATAGCAAAAATCCAAAGAAGTCACAAGGCCAATGCAGCATTTAAATCCTTTTTACAACTTCAAACGAGGGTGCTTAGATTCAGTTCTTCACATATATGCCTACAAATTGGCAACCTTTCGGGTTTCCATGAGCCAGAAAGTCGCTTATTTCCCTTTGTTGGTTCTTGCCTTTAATACCTTGCTCTCCAGCCTAAGAAAGAAAGAAAGAAAGAAGAAGAATAGGAAGACATGAGACAAAGAATCAATAAATGTCCTTTAGCTGAAACTTTAAAAAGAGCAGCCATTGGCCAATGCACGTTGCAGAGGCACCACCAGAGCTGCCAGGAATTGTCACCTTTGCTGAGGCTCATTGCAGAGAAGAAGCAACAGGTATCTATGAGATGCAAACTGCTGCAGCGTCTCCGCTCCCATGCTCTGTGGCCCGGGTAGCTGAACCAGGCACGTTAGAGGCCCTGCACACATTGTATGTGTCTTGTGGTTAAAAGCACCGCTTTACTTTCCAAATGCCTTGGTTTGGTATTTCTTACAAGTGTTACTATCATACATATTAAATTCATATGTGGGCATGGGTATAAGAAACACAAAGGACATTTTGATGAGTTGCAGAAGAGTCCGAGGCTTGGAATAAAAGTACCACCACAGAATGAGCTATACCCCCAGTTTAGGACCAAGGATGTATCTTTTATGTATAGCAATCAGCCAAAATACGTAGTTGTTTGCTTTGCACCTTCTGGCACAGAAATTGGTGTGATATTGATCTAACACAATCTTTCTCTTCAGGGTCATGCTGCTCAACATCTGCTCTGCACATACTGGCCTCTGTCTCTCTTGCACCAGAGGCAGAGCTGGCTGATGCAGGGAGTTCATTTAAGCAAAAGCAGGGAGGTAAAACCAGCTGACTTCATGCTTGGACAGTGCTTTGTCCCTGGTTATTTCCAGTAGAACAGCTATCAAGCCGAACTCTTTGTCATGACTTCTTCCCAGTCCCTTCATTCATTCCTTCACTGCCTATGCTCCTACTTACCCTTTCTCCAAGGTTTACCACCTTCAGCCTTTGTTTCCCACTGTGCTTCCTTTTCTCCCCCAGATAAAACTGTGGTGGTCTGTTGTATCCGCTCTTCTGCTACTTTTTACCAGTGGATGTACCAGCAACGCAAACCCCTTGGAACAAAGACTACCTTACTGGGGGTTTGGACAGTGCCCACCACACAAATTTCCCAATGCAGTTTGAGCCTTCTTGGTGTTCCTTAACCAGCCCATTCTCTCTGTAGAGATGACAGTGCCCTCCCTCCTCTTTTATGCCACCCCTGCTCTTCTGCAGCTCCACAGGTTTTCCACACCATACCTCCAATAGCCAGTGGAGCAAGGTGCTCTCTGCTTCCCCAAGCCTTTATGGGCTTAGAGGCAGCCCCAGGCATAATTTCCTCATGCTTCTGGGACTGGTGGTGCCGAAGTGTCATGGAAAGATCAGGGCGAGCCTCCCTGTTTCTCACAAGCGAGCAGAGCTGTTCCAGGCTTGTGGCCTCTTTCTGCTCTGGCTTGTGAGACTGTTGCCTGCTGCCTCCTCCCCAGCCCGAGGTAAGGGAGCTGCCTGCCTCCTTCAACAGCCCTGGCCGGCCCAGCCTGCCAGAGCAGCACTGGGAGACATGGGCTGGCAGTGCCTTTGCCTATGACATGTGGGGCCAGCTCTGCTCACACCACCCAGCATTGTGTGATGGGTGCTGGCTGCTGCTCATTGCCTGTCTGCAGGCTTCTGGGGCAAGACATGGGCTGGGGAAAGATTTCTTAGGCTTGACTCAGGAGCCCCATGTCAGATGGTGCCAGGGAGGTTTGGAGACTTCTCCAGGGGTGAAGAAGCACTGAGCCACATTGTGGGGAGCAGAGCAGGATCTCATTCACAGGGGCTCAGGAAAACAGAGCAAAGCATTTGAAATGTCCAAGTGTTTCACCTCCATTAAAGTCAACCAAGGCATTGATTTGCTGCTAATACCCTGCTAATGTGCTGGGGTTTGGGGGTCTCGTGGCAAAGAAAAATGCTGGAGATGGGTCTGTTAGAAATGGTCCCAAGTGGCAGATGCTTATATAGAAAAATCAGAAGGATGCCTCATTCCTTGAGTCCCTTTCCAAACCACCAAGTCCTTTGCAGGGACTTTGGACCAGCTCATCACCCTGCCCCTGTAAACAGCTGCCTGGCTTTTTCTGTTACCCCAGGACCTCATTTATTTCCCCTCCCTCATTGTGGAAAGACTGGGAGTTATTGAGTGGCTGTTGGAACCTGGGTTTTCAAAGGCAGCTCATCCCACCCTCTGCTCCAAACTAGCCATCAACCAAAGGTAGTAAAAGTCACCCCCTTGTTGCCATAAGTAATTTGAGCCTTATGCTTGTCTTGCACTTCTGCCTTGTGGTGGATTTTAACAATTTAACAACTTTTATGGGGCAGAGAGTCCAGTCCCTGAGGTGCCTATGCACCCCACTTTAACCCCTGGCTCAGAGCTGTCAGCGACCTGTCAAGGCTCCAGCCCGCAAAAAAAGCTGTAGGAAAGTGAGGCTGGATACTGTTCAGAAAGTTATTGCTGTTACTGAACCATGCTTTATTTGTAGTGTTTGCTTTTACTCATGACATGATGTCACTCAGCCTGTGGCCTTACAGGGAGCCGTTTAGGAAAATGGATACTTTTGGTCAGTACAAGCCAGATGATCCATTCCTACTTGGAGGCAAATTTCATGCCAGAAAATGCGTGTGCAGAAAGCAAACAAGGGCAAAGCTTTTCTCTATTACACAGAACGATTTTTGTTGTTTAAAATGACACAACTATAATGACCCCAATTCATTAGCTCTCTTTTTAAAGTCACACATCTTCAGAGATAATTTTTCACTTTTAATTCTGTTTCTAAATGACGTGGTTTGACCTGTTTTGCTAGAAATAGTAATCCTGCTCATGAATACCATCTGCCCATTCAGACTGCTCGTGTACCAAATGATATCTTCAAGGCTGGAGCTTACGGCTTTAACTGTCACATGATACACAGTCCCATGCCTCTTAATCAGAGCATCAAGTGATTTATTCAATGTGCTTTTTTATTTCCTGCCACAGCCTGCCCTCTCAGAAGTTTCCAATGGCTAGAGGCAGTCAGAATTCACTCTCCTCCTTTCTGACTGGAAATGATTTCATAAGCATCAGCCCTTTCTGTTTTAGCCTTCTGCGTTTGTTTCTCCCCTCGCAAACTTCCCACAAAGTGGTGGACATTGTCAGATGGAGTATGCAATTCCACAGTGAATGCATCAAGATCTCCCCTGCCTCCAAATATTGCAACCTCCTTCGAGGAAGGAAGTCATTTATTTGTACCACATTTGGCACAGTGGGACCCTCAATGGGCAAGACTTTAGGTAGTGCTGCAGTTTAAATATTAATGGATTGACAAGAGTGCACGAGTCAAACTACTTGGTGTTTCCATGTCACATTGCTACAGAAAAGCTCAGCCTGTAATGTATTTGGGAACTGGCATTTTTGTACTTACAGAGAATCATCATAGCATGGTTTGGGTTGGAAGTGACATTAAAGATCATATAGTTCCAATCCCCCTGCTATGGCAGGCATATCTCCCATCTGACCAGATTGCTCCAAGACCCCTCCAACCTGGTCTGGGACACATCCAGTGGTGGACCATCCACAATTTCCTTGGTCCAATGTCTCACCACTCTCATAGTTAAGAACTTCTTTCTAATTTCTAATCTAAATCTAACCTCTTCCATTTTCAAGCCATTACCCTTCATCCTTATCACTACAAGCTCTCCCCCTGCTTTCTTGTAGGCCCCCTTCAGATACTGGGAGGCCACAATAAGGTCTTCCCAGATCCTTCTCTTCTCCAGGCTGAACAACTCTGGATTGTATCTCTTCCCTCCAGTCTGTTGATGGCACCCCAAAGCTTGGTGTCATCTGCAAACTTGCTGAAGGTGCACTTGATTCTGCTGTCCATGTCCTGTCACATGGGACAGAGTCAAACATTTGCACAAGCCCAGGTAGATGGTGTCGTTTGCTCTTCCCTTACACACTGATGCTGTAACTTCATGTAAAAGGCCACCAAATTTGTAAGGTATGGTTTGCCCTTCGTGAAGCCGTGTTGGTTGCCACCAGTCACCTCCTCATTTTCCATGTGTTATAACAGAGCCTTCGGGAGGATCTACTCCATCATCTTGACAGGCACAGAGGTGAGACTGATTGGCCTATAGTTGACCAAGTCTTTCTTTTTTCCCTTTTTGAAAATGGTGATTATGTTTCCCCTTTTCTAGTCACTGGGAACTTGACCAGACTTCCATGACTTTTCAAATATGATGGAAAGCAGCTCAGCAACTTCATCCACCAGTGCCCTGAGGACCCATGGGTGGTTCTCATCAGTTCCCATGGATTTGTACACCTTCAGGTTCTTTAGATGGTCTCTAACCTGTTCTTCATTTACTTCCTTCTCTCAGTCCCTGCCTTTGCCTTCTGAAATGTGGGTGGTGTGGCTGGAGCACTTGCCAGTGAACACTGAGGCAAAGAAGTCATTGAGTACCTCAGCGTTCTCCATATCCCTCATGACCAGGTCTCCTGTTTCCTTCCAGAGAGAGCCCACATCTTTCCTATCCTTCCTTTTGTCACTGACATACCTATAGAAGTTTTTGTTGTTACCCTTGATGTCCCTGGCCAGATTTAATTCTATCTGGGCTTTAGCTTTCCTAACATGGCTGCTCGGATGCCTTCTTTGGATTCCTCCCAGGCTACCTGCCCTCACCTTCACTCTCTGTAGACTCTCTTTTTACGCATAAGTGTGTTCAAGAGCTTCTTGTTCATCGATGCAGGCCTCTTGGCATTCTTGGCTACCTTCCTCTTTTTTGGGACACATGACCCTGACCTGAGACATACATGGCCATGACATGAAAATGGCATCTCATAGGTGAGCTGCTACATTTCCCTAGCGCTGATCACAATGTGGCCTGTCTTCGTCACCTCAGACTCAAATTTTGGTGGTAGAATCACTGATGATGTTTCAACTGACTAACTCTCCCGCAATATCTGTGTTGCAGTTAAAGACAAGAGGCTTTCACTTTCCCGTGGATCACTAAAGTACGCATTTCTGTCTTTCATTTCTGTGTTCTAGGCCTTTGTCAGACCAAAGTGGTTTGTTTGTGAAAACTTGGCTTGTGAAATCAAGGGCCTTGTCACGTTAAAGGATTGACATTGTGGACAGAGTTCTTGAAAGCAGTTTTTCACATCTTAAAAGTTCTTGCAGTCCTGTAGACTAAGGAAGCACGTCACTCACTCTTTCCTAGGGCAAACAGAGACCAAAGAAACTGAGGAAAATTTTGAAAAGCTGAAAGTTGATCTCCTGACTTGTAGCCTGCAACTATAATCACAAGACCAAAACCGGAATGTAATGAAACAAAAACGCCTCTCTTTCATTGGAACATGCTTAGAATCATAGAATCATAGAATGTTAGGAGTTGGAAGGGACCTCTAGAGATCATCAACTCCAACCCCCCTGCCAAAAAAGAATCACCTAGGGCAGGCCACACAGGAACAGGTCCAGGTGGGTTTTGAAAATCTCTAGAGAAGGAGAATCCACAACTGATTTGGGCATCCTGTTCCGGTGCTCTGTCACCCCACAGTAAAGAAGTTTCTCCTCATGTTGAGGTGGAACTTTCTGTGCTCAAGTTTATACCCGTTATTCCATGTCCTATTACTGGGCACTACAGAAAAGAGATTGGCTCCTTCCATTTGACACCCACCCCTCAAATATTTATAGACATTCTCCTCTCAAGACTAAACAGCCCCAGTTCTCTCAGTCTTTCTTCATAAGGGAGATGCTCAAGTCCCTTAGTCGTCCCCGTATGCTTAAATATCAAGATTAGGGATGTAGGCTACTGTTTGGTTTTACTTCAGGTCAGGGTGAAGTTGAGGAAGGGACAGACCTTTCTTAGCATCTCCTTTCAAAATTGATATCTCCTTGAATGTACATGCATTATTTTGGCAATTTTATTGAAATGACAGCCTTCATCTGCTACCGAGCTGCATTGTGTTTCTCTTACAGTCATCTGAACAAAATACAGGAGTTGTTACACTGTATGTAGAGTCAGGAGGGAGACTGTTGTGTGCATACAGTGGAGCATACAGCTGAGGATACCACCCCCAGACTCTCTTGACTCTTAAATTACATTTTGCACTTACATGTTTTTGGTGGAACATCACACTGGTGCTGAAGAAACAGAGCCCTCCAAGATGAGTCATTTGTGTATCCTGTGAGTGTGGTTTTGTTTATCAGCCTGCCAAGATAAAGATTAGCATCCTTTGAAGGATGTCTAAAAATTGTCGTACGTTGCAGCTGAAATAGCATCAGCTGTCTACATTAGTATTATCTTCTAATTTTTGTAATCTTCCTCATCCATCTCTTAGAGATTTTATGCTACCAGAAACAGACATCTAGCTTTCTTAAAGGGCCTCGCATTGCTATCGCTGGCCAGGACAGCATTAGTGATACTGCAGTGACACTTCTTCAGACATCCAAAATGCTAATGAACGATTTTCTGAGTGTGCTCATTACGAGTAGGATGTGCTAAAGCAGCAGCTATGCAGGGGGCACACCACAGGGGAGAGCCTCTGGTCTCCACTATTGCCTTGTGAAAAATACGTATTCAAAAATTGACCTGGTAAGACAGCACCAGTGTAAACAAAACTGACCTTGCTTATATACTGTAAAGACATTATTTCAGATGCAAGGCTCTTCCTTCTGTCTCCACAGTGTTCACGTCAGTTCTGTCATGGTGACTTAGACATCAGTCCCAGCTACCTGAAGCAGTAGCTTCCTGTAAGTTTTCAAATGGGAGCCCTGTTGTACAACTGGAGAGGGTGGAGTACTATTATAATCTGCTGGGCTACTCCACTCCATCGCTCAATGCCAGCACCAGCTTAAAGTCCTTTTCTCAGAAGAGAGATGAAGGTGAATAATCAGCTTTCATTTCCTGGTGGTCATGAATAGCTGAGAGATAGCTGTGTTGATTTTAGGATATGCCAGAACTGTGCAGAGACAGTCAGAGACTCAAAGATGGCTCCTGAAATTAATTAACAATGTTGTTGTTGTTGGACACCTTTGAACAACAGCCTGAGGGAATGGCTCCATGCTACCCCTGAAACAGCTCTTTGGAACCTCTTTTGGATCCAGAGTCTGATCAAAAACTGATGTTCCTGAACTGCAAAATGAAGAATAGAAACTGCAGAACTGCTGGATGGGGAAAGGAGTGTATCTGTGTCCCCATCAGGAGCTTTGCACTACTGCACCAGAGCTCTGCCAAGTTGAAAAGGAGTACAGTGGTAGCCACCAGGAAACTTCTGTTTTCCTTTTGGTGCTACTGCTCAAACAGTGGCTTGTGGCTGTGAGACCTGCAGCAGTCACTGCTGCAGTGTTTGGAGGCAGAGGGGAATGGTACAGCAGCACTCTTGGGAAATGCAGGTAGATGAACTCCCCAAGAAACCTCAACGGGCACTTAAACTGTCTGTTTGATCCTCTTCCCTAACAAACCCTGGAGGAACCATAACTTATACTGACCTGTGGTGGTGCAGATGTTAGTGGGCTATTGTGGAAAGGGCTAGGATATTAATATCACATGACTGGGCTGAGCACTCTGGATGCAATAATAGTCCATATACTCTCTTTCCACTGAACTACATTGAAGCTTTTGTTACCATCTTGCTGAGCATCTGACTGAATATATACAACAAACATCGATGAGAATGACTTTTGACTGCTTGTGTAACCATGTATAATCTTACTTGTGTTTTCAACTAATTCTCTTACCAGGATGAAAATTAGTAGAAAGTGTTGAAGAAAATGGCTGAATAAATTTCTGTAACCAATAATTGACATTTGATACCAAGTTTTTCTCTAGAAAGCAGCTGGAATGCATAAGCTAAGTAAAAGTTGTTTAGAGGTATAATCACAAAAAGTGTAATGTCACAGTCAGGAAATGAGTACAGAGAGAATACAGCAGCTTGTCAGGTAACAGCAATTGTATAATGTGATATTTGCAATGAATGTATTTAAAGGCAAATATTAATGGACTCTGATAAAAGAACAACTTCTATTTTTTGGTCAAAGCATAGGTTTAAAAGAAGTATAAACGAAAACAATTTCTAAATGTAATTAAAATACTAGGGGTAAAACCAAGCATCTTCTGTAATAAGAATAGTCAGTAAAATACTTAGTGCAGAAAAACCCCTCATGAGCTATGTGATATTTTATACCTCATTAAGGTTTTGGTAGATAGTCATAGCTTCATTTAAAATGAGTAATATGCACTTTGTTTTCTATTTGTTGCCAATATAAAATACTTCAAAATAAAATCTGGAATACCCTGGGCTATGAAGTATGCACTGTGCTAAACTGAGTTAATGAGAACATCCTGCAACTGAAAAAAGAAAGAACAGTCTTCTGTGTATCAGGAATAACAAAAGCAGCATGATCATTATATTAAGCCATGCAGCCACTTACTAAGTGCTAATCAATAGAGACTGATTTAGAAACAAACGTAAGTCATTTCCAGTAACAGAAGCAAGCAGAGGGCTCAGAAATAGCATAGCAACAAACCTGCTCTGCCTGGAGGAAGCCATTTCCATCACTCAGGTTCCATTGCCGTCATCTGTGACACAGGCAAGCCGTGGAAATGGTACTGTTTCAGTGCTGAATGCGTGCAGCATTTAGGTTTTTCTGTTCCTAAATTACACATAATTGCAATCTGATCTGAGCAGAAGTGTCTGTTTAAAATTGTAATGATGGTAAGACTTATGTCCTACCTGGACTGGAGCCAGCAAGTGACAAATTGACTTTGTACAACATGCATATAGACTTGAAAACCTGACGCTTTCACTCTCTGTTAGAAGAGCATTTCCAGACTTGAAGGTGGTGCAGACTTCTGGCCCTTCATCACATGGTTGTGCTGGTCTCCCAGTATGTCCAACACACCTTCAGGGTGAGCAACATCTAGACTCTACCATGGCTTTGGACCTCTGCACTCCTGCTCAGCATGTGGTTCCCCTGCCTGCAATAGTCACCTGTCTGAGAGAAGATACTTCCACTCTGGTGCAACTGCATCGGTTCTGGAACTTTCTGGTGGCCTAAGTACACGCTGTACCAGGCCTCCAACCCTATGGATGCTCTGGTTTCCTGTTCCAAAGGCAAACCATAGCTCAAGAAGTTAGACCAAAATGGGCTTGCACAAGTTTTTGACAGATTTCTGCACAGTTTAGGTGGCACTTGATGCACACAGCTCTAGATTACCCTTACAGCCTAGTTCATCCTCATGAATCTGGGTTTTCTTTGGTTCATATCAGTCCTTTAATGAATACAGAGGATTTCCTTTCCTTTTTCAGTTTAAGGAAGTTGCCTTGGCTTCTTATATTTTCAGTGGAAATGGAGGGAGAGGGGCATTTTCAGGGGCCAGTTTACCCCACTTATGCAGTATATCCATGTTAGGATGGACTGATTTGCCTTCTGGATGTTCCTATTTCTCCCAGCTGACCATATAAGAATTTTGGTTTAGACTGCATGTCTAATTTACTGGGGAGAGAAGTTAGATAAGACAAGCCTCAAGACTCATCTGCCTATTGCAGATGTTCAACTTCCAAGCAAAACTCTAAAGAGCCATCAAATTTTTATAAATTCCCAGACAGATGTACAAACATCATTTTATCACATGGAGGTACTACAGAATCAATGCAGGAATTGTTTAAGGTCTCTGTGTCAGACAGAAAATTCTGCTATAGTATTTCATAGCCTCCTGTGCCAGATTTTGTCTCCTTGAAACTGAAAAGCAGCTTTCTCTTGATGTTAGAATAGGAAGGACTTTTACACCTGGAGAATTTCCAAAAGCTTTCCAAAACTTAGAAGTCAGGTTAGATAGTGATTACACGTTTTCAAAAACATGCACTGGCAGTGATCTGTATCTTCTTCCTTCATACATGCTCCTCCTTGCACGAATATTGCCTGAGTTACCCCTCAGATAACTGTAAATGTAGAGTAAATCCTCTGAAGTTAAGTTCATGTAGATCTGGTGACTATAAGTGCAGACTCAAGCACAATACAACCGTGCTTAACCAGAGTCTGTGTTGTTCACTGAGTATATGGTAAACTTCGCCTTTATTGTGAGACGTAAGAGACTGAAATGCAGACTTGAAATCAAAATGTATGGTGCTGCCCTTCATCTTGCAGGTGCGTGTTCCCTCCTCCCTTGTGTTGGCATGGTACTCGTCACTATACCATCAAACAGGTCAGCAAGCTGATATGGTTGAAAACTTGCCCTAGAAAAATAGCAGACTGTTTTTCAGCTGGGTCAGTGGGCTGATCCAGCTGACTGCTACACCAGATAAGCGTGAACATTCCCTTTGCAGCACCTGGGCTTAGTGAAACTTGCACTGAGATGTAGCTGTGACTACACAGAAAGTGAAAACCAAGTGTGCCCAGTGAATGTTTGATTCAAATCCCAAGACCGCATTGTGTTGACAGGAAAAGTCATAAAGGTAATTCAGTATATTAAGACTAATGGGTAAATTGGCATGGTGATATGTGGCAGAGAAGCTCAAACAAGCAGTCTAAGCGATCAATTCTTCATGAGAAATGCAAATATTATATTGACAGCTCAGCTCAGTGCTCAGGGAGGTACATCAAGAGTTAGTGACTTCTCAGTACTATCTGTGCTTTTGGCACTTGGCTGCTGTGAGTATGTTCACAGTGCAAAGGCAGATCACTGTCTTAAAGGGTTTGTGGCTCTGGTTCTCTTCCCATTTAGCTGAAACCAGCACACCAGTGCTAGCCATAAGAGAACTGGTGCCTATGCTTTGGGATCACTCACATTTAGATCAAGTAATTTGGTATTTGAGAACATATAGACTTTATTGTGACTAGAATAAGAGGATCCTGGCCTTGCTGTCCTTGCAGATGGAAATTCAAAAGGAGACATCTAAAATTGCGGGTGCAGAGATGTATGTGGGGATTTTGAATTGCATGGTTTGATGGCCCTCACCCTTCTCTTTTTTAACATAGTACTTAGAGAAATAACATCAATTGGAGACCAGGAACTTTTTTAAAAAAAAATCATCACAGTTTGCTCATTGAAAAATTTTGGTGGATTTTGTTTGTTTGTTTGTTTGTTTTTGGAACAGAGAATAGAGTTCTGAGTTCTTCACACAGCCGCCTTAGTTCATGAAAGTGGCCTTAGGGCTGAACTGTTCCCTTTTTATATGCTTACATACAGTGCTCAAGAAAACACAATGGAATAGCATATTGGAAAGCTTTTAGCCTCTTGCACCACTTAGCACAATCTTTTTAGCTGTCTGCATTGTTTACTCATCCTCCTGCACCACTGACAGTAAAAGCGTGCACGAGTTTCTTTTTGCCTTTCTTTCTTTCCCTTTCTTCCTTTTTTTTTTCTTTTTTTTTTTTTTTTTCCCTTCAGCAGCACTGCAGACACAGTAGCACAACCAGATCAAAGAAAAACAAACCAAAGCAACCTCCAGATTCCAAACCTCTGCAGGACAGGCTGCTTGTGTGAAGCTGAAAAGGAGCCAGACCATACCAACAAGAAAGCTGTGATTTCATCCAGCAGCCTGACAGAAACTCCGAGGCTTCACTGCAGCAATTTGTGCAGATGCAGCAGCATCCCTCTGACCGGGGCTGTGTCAAATGCTAGCAGAGGAGTCCCCAGAAGGAGGATGCCCATGTAATTCTGTGTCAATGCCCCCTTGCTTTTTAGTTGCAACTCTCTAAGGAAACCAGGTATGCTCTAAAGGTTTTTAAACAGTTTTTATTCCTTAGGATGATGCCTAATTTCCACAGGAAGGGTAAGCTGCATGGAAATGGGAAAGACTGATGAGGGAAAGAAAGGTTTCCAAGGAGGGTCATTCCCCTCTCTATGGAGTGGTGGTAGTCAAGTTTCTTTGGGAGGAGATGCAGGAGAATTAGCCTGAGGAGAGGTGGCTGGAGAATTTGCCTGGGGTGCAGGTTATCAGGGAGGTTTCTGGCAAAGTCTGGTGTGAGGGCTCAGGGGTGAGTAGCATCTGTCACATGTGTTTTGGTGCTTGTCTGGGCACTGATCTGAACTGGTGACCGATATTTGTGGTTTGGTATCTGCGTCAGCTTGTCTGTCAGGTCAGCAGGCCGAAGAGTGCTACTGGCCAGGTAGAAGAGAAGGTTTAGGATGGTGTGTTCTGGGCGCACATTTGCACCAGTGTGACCCTGGGGTGACTGCTGAGAGCAGCAGAATAATGCTGACAAAACCATGACCAGGATTTGGCCTTATAATGAGAAGATTTGGCAGAAAGGGCCTGGAGGGGTGCTGGGAGCCAATCTTTGAATGTATAAATGCACGTGTTTCTAAAAAAGTCTGTACTGGTTGCTGGATAGATGTCTGAAGTGCTACGAGCATGCATCACCTTTCACAGGCAACAAAGAGACTGCTGCGTTTCAGACAGTCTCCCCCCTGAATTATTCAAGGCAACTAAATAACTACAGAGTTTCACTGAGTTACATAAAACTGCAAAACTAGCCTGCTCCGCTGCCTTGAAGCAACGCTATTTTTTCTTTCTGAATGCTACGTTATAGCATCAGATGGGTGGCTTGGAGCAATGCTCAAGACGCTTGGAGAAAGAACAGAAAACACAGTAAGATGAGCATGGAGGGGAACTGACATAACACTGTCAGGAAGGTTCAGGCCGAAGCACAGACCACTGCTGGTCGTGGGGAAATGACAGCATCTGAAATAGAGCATGCTTTGTGCCCCGCTGCCTCTTCAGAGCTAGTGCCTGTCCAAAAATGCTAATCTGGAGACAGCACCACCTAAAGAAAAGCGGAAAAGCACAAAGGCTGAGTGTTGTTCCAGTGACTACTTCATGTGTTGCCTTTATTCCAAAGCAAGTGATGCATACCCTTCGTACCATCCACGCTGGCTCTTTCGCACCCTTTTGCTTGCTCAGCATCACCTTTCTTCCTGTCCTATCCCCATACTGTGCCAGAGCTGATGCTGATATATATGTACTAAGAGGTAACAAAACGCCTCTAAATGTCCATTCTGTGGAGCCACTGGGCTGGAGGGCAACAGTTTGTCCCCATTAGAGCAGCCCTAAGGAAACATCCTGTTTGCAATGCTGATACGAGCTCCCACGAACACTGTGGCAGGTGGGAAACAGGCACTGAAACAGTCCCTCACCTCCCCCTGACACCACACCAGTACCTCCTACATGGGGGGACAGGCAGACAAGAACTACCCCCCAACCCCAAAGGAGTATTTGAGAGCAGCCCTGTCCTGACTCTGTCTGCTTTACCAGCAGCTGAGGAGCACTCTGTATGCGTGGGGGTGGGTTAGGGCTTCTGAAGATGGATCCAATCGTCTAATCAGCAAAAAACTGCAAACACTGAACATTTACCTTTCCATTTCAAGCAAAGATAATTCACTTAGAAATTCATAGCTAGACTGGAAACAAAACTATTAGATCAATAATCGGAAATCACAGAGAGAAATGCAGTATGAGTCTCATGCAGGAGCAGAAATGTTTTAAACAGGTTTGTTTATTATTATGTAGAGTTAGTATATTTGTAAAAATCATGGTCAGTTTGACGGAAAATGATCATGTTTATCTCACAATTTATTCATGGTGTTGTGATTAACAACTTTGTGTTGTTGATCTGGTTTATCTAGTTTCCTTTAAAAAAAAAATACACAGAAAAACCTAATCAATATAAAGCGACATCATTTTTTGGTGAAATATGAAGTTTTGCTGCTGAATCTTTCTAATACTACATCGACTATAATGAAACTCATGAAATTTAGAAAGTCCCAGCTTAAAAAAAAAAAAAAAAGACAAAACCAACACATTATCATAACAAATGCTTTATATTTATATATTGATATCTGACCTGAAATGAATAACGAGCAGTGTCAGACTGTTTCAACTGTGTCCAGGTAAAATGAGTTTTGTTCTGTTTTGTTTGGTTTTTTTGGTTTTGTTGTTGTTGTTGTTGTTGTTTTTGTTTCTTGTTTTGGTTTGTTGGTTGGTTTTGGTTTTGTGTGTATGTTTGGTTGTGGGGTTTGTTGTTTGGGGTTTTTTTTGGGGGGGTGTAGGTGTGTTCTTTCTTTGTTTTTTTCTTGCAAAAGGGATAATGAAAGATATGCCAGGAAGGGTAGGAACAGAGTTAAAAGATTCCACATGAAAGCCTGCCTAAGCTTTATCCAGACAAATATAAACTCCTATGCTGCTACCACACAGTCAACAGTGTTTGGACCTACAGTTCCCAGATCTACCACTCAGATTATTTGCTTCTTTAAAAGATAGATTGTTATAATGATAAATTCTTGGGGATAATCTTTATTATGAGATGAATAGATCAGCAAGTTATGACAAAAATGTGGATATGGCAACAAGGTCATTTTCAGGGGCCTCTTTGTGCTTTTATGAATTGCCAGATTTTGGGGTTGCTTTCTCTTTATAAAATATCCACCCACTCTAAGCTTTTCAGTTCAGTCTTAAATTTAATATTTTAAGAAGAATGGGGCAAAATTTCAGAAATGGTGTATAAGTGGTGAAAATTAAAATCTACTAGGACTTTTCCTATGAAATAGTACTAACAAGAAATTTAAAAAACCCCCAAAAAACAAAACCAAACAAAAACAAAACCCAAAACTTCTTCCTATGAGTTATCTGATTTCATGATGTTTATCAGGAAAAGATAAATACAAAGTATTTGTTATTGTGAACTGCAGATATGTTTTTTGCAGTGCATTAAGAAGATAAGGAGGTCTAGTATTTTTGCATGGGATGTAGATCCAGTTAAAGACAATTATGGACCTAATAAGACATGTGAAAACTGCAGCCTGTCATACCTTTATTTAAATTTCACCTTAGTTTCACCTTTTGAACTGGTTCAGTTCAAGAACACATCCTTTGCCTGATTATTTACTGTAGAACAGGGAAGAGTCTTTAAACATTGTTACCGACCCATGACCATGTGGAACAGTAAGAGACTATGATCTGGTGTAATTAATATATTTGAGAGCTGTGAGAAGGTGCAAATTACATCTCAAAGTCCTGTAAATAAGTTCTTACAGCATTTGCATTTCTCATTAGGCTTCTGTCATTCTTTGTAGTGGGAATTAGTCTAGCTTCGACTGTTTCTACAAAAATTGATTTAAATCAAGTTTTGTTACATCATTCAAATTCACTGCTCTAAAGACAATTTAATTCTAGTTCAGCATACATTGCACCTAGTAATTTACCTCAACTGTTTCTGAGTAAACTTTAAATGGGATAAATTCCTTCTTAATGAGAAAGCCAAGGCTGGTCAGAGTAGACTCACTGATTTAAAACTGATAATGCAAGTCTTTATAAATTCTCTGTCATGGTTTAGGGTCAGGGCAGCCCCTTAGACCTATAACAGATTCTCTCTGTTAACCCCCCTCCCTCCCCAAAGGGGAAGAGAAAGGGAATAAGGGAGAATGATTTAGAGACGAGAAAAGGAAACTAGAACAGCTTTAATGAAAATTAAAATAATAATAATGGAATGTATACAAATATATACAAAACCAGTATGGAACCCAAACCCCCTGATGGTAATTATATTACCATCACCACTGATGCTGTGGAGCAGGCACCGGGGGAGTCCCAGACTGGGCCCAGCAGCAGACGGGAGCTGTGTTCAGGAGCTGGATTCTGGTACCCGATTCAGGAACACACAGACCGGGATTGAAGGCAGAACGGACAGTCTCCTCCTCAGGTGCTCTGAGGAAGAAACCAGAATAGGACCCGAACCAAGCCAAGCAAAGCTGGTAAAGCAGTCTAAGAGGGCAAAGAGAGGGGTGAGACCCTCCTGATCCCTCAGCTTTATACCGAATATGATGTCTATATGGATGGAATTCCTCGTTGGTCAGTTTAGGGTCACCTGTCCTGTCCGCTCCTCCCTGCAGGTGCGGCCTTTTACTCTCTGCACCCCACAATGTGTACACAAAATCCAGCAGTGGCCTTGGTAGTAACTCTAAACATGTGGTGTTATCACTGCTAGAAGCAGACACTGCCTGTGAAAACAGGCTGCTAACTTCAGAAAGTGCAGCTAGAAGAACTGAGCTGAAAAGTAAAATCACTGAACAGAATTAGTTTTGTTCTCACTCAAACCAGGACATTCTCTCATCTAGATTAGCCATTGGACAAATTTAGGAGTCATACAATGTGTTACAGACAGGCTATCTGGCTACCTGCTCTTCTGTTCTGGAAATGGGAACTAGAACCACCAGTAAATGTGTCCTTATGTCACTGTGTGCTGACCAGGAATTCCTGCAATGAAAGAATCAAACGTTACAGGGAATCAAGCCCTGCTTGCAGTAAGCAAGGCTAAGCAAGGATTACAAACAGATAGGGAAGGCGTCCCACAACTGCTGTGCTTCAAGCTTCTTTTGGAAACATTCAATTCTGGGTTTGGTTTCCACCCACTGAATGATGTCTTTCTATGGTCTTTCTATACTACTGTAGTTAACTAGTCAAACATGAAGAATGCAGATATGAAATGTGATCAGCTTAGATTTGTTTGCCCTTGAATTTATTCTCCTCCAACATTGATCTGGAAGTGCATCTACTCACAGACTGTTTCTCCTCATGATATAGATAGACCCACATCTAAACTATCATGGTTTTTTAATGAATCCTTCAGGCCATTCACTGGTTCCCTAAGCACAAAACTATTTTGCTGTTTTATTCACTCTTTCAGTCTTTTTTACAGTAGCACAGGAAAAAAAAGGAAGTAAAGTGGTTCCTTGGGGAAACAGACTCTTATTCATTCCCTGCTGAAAGATTGTGCATCTCAGCTGACAAAAGATGCCCTTTCCACAAACCTCTCTGATTTAAGATCATGGATTCGCGACAACTCACATATCATATGTATTGCTTCACAATTTTTATTATTTACCATATTATACGATTAAAACATGGGTAAATTTTCCTAGACAGATAAATACTCTTTGGAAAGGAGAGAGAGAATGAGACTATATATATGGCCCACAAAATCTAGGTCTTTATCTTTGTAATTCTTTCAGATGAAACTTTGATGACGAGAGTAGATGGAACCTTGTGGAAAATATGTACTGGGCATTTTAGAAGTTCTGGGAACAGAAAGCAGCTCACTGACCCCTAAAATTTTGGAATCGTTGATCTAAATCCACTGTCTGTGAATGTTGATGCCACATACTGAAGAGTTTGAGTATCAACGTGACCTCTGCAGGTCTCAGTGCGGTGGGCTTGTTCTATTGTCTAGGATAACTGTAGGGAAATACCACTCACATTCTTGTTTCTTGTTGGTTTGCCAACTTATTACCTACTGCATGCATGCGGAAGAGAGAGGATTATAGTAGAAATTAAGGAAGAATTTGGCTGAAAATCTTAACAGATTTCAAGTGAGATTCAGATACTGCTTATAGAATGGAGGGGTTTATCAGTAAACCAATGTTGATATGAAGAACCAGACTTGATTTAAAGTTACTCTGGTGTGAACTGGTGTCATTCTACTCACCTTCATGGAGCTGCTGCAAATTTTTACTGATGTACATGATTTCAGAATGCCTAGTACATTACTGAAAAACTCAGATTTAAAACTGAACAACAGGCATGCTGCCATATCTGTAGCAGGAGCTTTAATTACTACAATTAAAGAAAATCCACATGAGCTGCTGAAACATAGGTTGCACTTTGAAGCATTCAAATGGAAGCACAACTGTTCTGACAAAATCTTTAATTGCACCTACTTACCTTTCTCAACATTTTTTTTTCAGTTCAGACAGTTTATAATCTTTTTTTTTTTTTTTTTTTTTTTTTTTTAGCGTGCACATGACAACAGCTTCAGTGCATTTCAATTTAGGCTATGGCTAACTTCCCTTGCAAAGTCTTTCACAGACACCTTGTAAAAATTCACTCAGATGTTTGCATGTCATGGCCAATTCTCATCTGAAAACTCTTAGTTTGAGTAAAATTTATGTTGTCAGTCTGAAATGCTCCTATTCTTTGGACTTTAAAAGCTAATATTCCAAGGGTGAATAGATGTGTTGTTGGCTCTTGCCTTCATTTTCATTGCTGCTGTTTCAGTTCTGTTCACGCAAGGAAATGGACAGGCTGCTTAGTTTCACTGATCTCCTTGAGAAAACCATAGGCAACTTGCAAATGTCAAGCACTGTGTTGTCTCTGCCCTACATCTGCTGCTGAGGAAAACTGGGCAGCAGCAGAGGTACCAGCAAAGAGCCTTGGAGTTAGTGACAGGCAGGAGTTTCATGTAAGAGGCCAGTAGAAACCTCTGTCTTCCTGCCGCTGTCAGCATTGAGAAGGGACACATAAATGGAGTCATCCTTTTGCAGCTGGAAGATCTGAAAGAAAGATAAAACAGAGCTATCTCTTCTTTTTGGTAAACAGGAAGCCCTGGTTCAGAAGTAAAAGAGACTTCTCTTTCTTCTCAGCTGCAGAAAGCAGAGTGGCTTCACAGGAGCATTAGGAAGTTTACTTCAGGGTAAGGACTCCCCATGCCCAGGGTTGGGAATCTTGGTACACTTTCTTCTCCAGTAGCTGAAGTGCCGGCTGGGATAGGCTGGACCATGTTCTCCAAGAGTCTAAAATAAATTGGCTTAAAAGTAGAATTTAATCTGCCCGAATTAGGAACTCCGATCTAAACTCCAGGGAATTGAATGAACCAGTTTTCCCAAAGTCCCTGGGTTCTCTGTGGCCACTGAAGAGACCTGGGTGCCCTTCAAGACCACTTGTCTCTCTGAGCTGAGGTCTGACCTTCCCAGCATGGGAGCACCTAATTGGGAGCATGGGGTGCCACTGGGGCTCCCACACCTGCAGCTCCGTGGCTGTGCTATGTAACCTTGCTCAGCAGCAGAGTGGTGTGTCAGACACCTTGCCCTTCCTGATTTTAGTGAAATACTGGTGTCACTTGCCTAAGACTATCTTTTTTTGGTGGGATTTAAGACATTTTCAAGTGCATAATTGTTGTTTATGTGCCTCGCTTCCAGAGAAAGGTGCTGTCTTGGGGACTGCACAGGGAAGTTGCTTTCTTGGCTTGGGCCAGAGGGCCATTTATCCCAGTGCCCATCTGACAGGGACAGATTGCTCCCTGTCTATAAGGTGAGGACCAGCATGAACAACAGCCAAAAGCAGGTGATGAGGGAAAAAATAGGAAACATGGCTGTAAATAGATGCCATGGGAAAGAGTATGAGAAGCAGGGTGTACAGGCAGGTCGAAGTTTGTGATTGTTAAAGACTTAACAGCTGTTACGAAGTATGTATCTAAACTTACTTTGGCAGGCGGGTCCTGGGATCCTGCGGTCTAAAGTGTTCCCAAGATCTGACTCTGTCCATCTGTGTAATCCTTGTAGGCAGCCTGGCTTAATTTTTACAAAGCTTAAGTTTTACAAAGCCACTGAGGTAGCCAGCAGCCCCTGGGATGGTGACTAAAATGCATCACAGAGTTGAAGCCAGTCCTCACCAGGAAAGGCAGTAGAGGTCAGGGAATAGGAGACCAATGCAACTGGGAGATGCGTAAGGGTGTCAGAAGGATGCACTAAAGTAAGGACGCCTGTGCACCCTGTGCACCTTTTTCTGATTTGGGGAATCAGGAAGGTTATGCCAAACCCAGCCTCGTATGAATTTATGAAGTGTGTGCTTGTTAACATCGCCTGTGATGTGTTGGTGCCCCTTCCAAAAACTTAGTAAGTGCCCTGGCTGGGTGAGGTGAACTCCTAGAGAGAGCAGGAGCAGCGACGTGGAGCCAGGGCACATGATTGATTTATTTTCTCATGCGAACCAGCTCTGACAGGGAGCTGATCGAGCAGCATTCGGGGCAATCCTTTCTTCCAGGCACCTCAGCCAAGCACCAAAGCCCGTCTCCGCCGCTGTAAATCTGCTCCAAGAATTTACTCAGAGCAAATACCAGAGCGGAGCGCAAATTCTCCCGCTGCTCGCAAAGCCCTTCCTACCCGTCAGACCTTCATCGTGACACGGGCAACGCAGCAGCGACAGCCCGAACTCGGGAAGCGGGTTGCAGCAACCAGGCAGCAGCAGGTACGTGCACCGCCCGTGCTGGCGCTGATGCCAACGTTCGCGCTTGGTTATAAATAACGTGATATGTACGTTAAGAGCACTTTGAAATGTTGACGTTAAAGC
>WUAM01000370.1:1250403-1333514 GCA_024336885.1 Actenoides hombroni | reverse complement strand
GTGAAGACGTCTGCTGGTGGCTTGGGGCAAGCCGGCGGCCGCGGTGGCTGTGGGAGGCGGAAGAGACAGCCGCCCGTGGCGCGGGCTGGGCCCTGGCCGCACCGAGGCACCCCAGGACAGGGGCTGGGCCGCGGTGGCCGCCGGCGGCGGCGGGAGCGGTGGGTGCGCGCTCAGGGCCCGCGTGCTTATCAGGGGCGGGAGTCGGGGCTGGCTCCGTGCATTAGGTGGGCTCGTAGGAGGCGGTTTATCTCCCGGAGTGCTGCTGCCTGACTTGGGGCCTCCGCTTGTACTGAAAGGCGACATTTGATGCTCCGTGTGCGTGTACAGATGTGCGCCCGGGATTGTTTTCCGCTCCTTGCCATGTTACCGGGATGCTGTGGCCCCGCGTTACGGCGGGCCGTGCTTTGCCGTGTGTGTGTGTGTGTGTGCGCAAAGCTGCAGCACAAAGCCCCGCTGTCAACAAGGCGTTTGTTGAACATAGGAGATAACAGTTGAAGAAAAGCAAATGTGGGCAGTTCACGGAAACGCGATAACGTTGATGGATGTGGAACACAACGGTAACACCGCCTTAGCACCTGAACTATGCTGCGTTTTGGTTTAGTTTTTTTTTTTTAAATGAACCCTTTTTTTTAATTTTTAATAAAATAATAAAATGAGTGGACAGAAGATCAATGAGATCTCTTCTAAATATTATCTGAGCATGGGAAGACTGTGTGAAGATATTCTTCTGAGGAAACAAAAATAAAGGATTTGACTGGTGTCCCCATATGAACTAAACAGCTGCCTTTTACTTATCTATACAGTGAAAGAGAAGGCAGGGAAAAGCAAGTGCATCACTGGAATAAAACTTCATGTATAAGAGAAATCAGAGCAATTGAAGGGATTCAGAAAGAGGATCAGATGACCAAATGTGGTGGCCCAGGAGCTGGCAATTATGATTATAAGTGATAACTGGCCGAAGAAGATCTGAATGGGAGGGAGATATTTGTGGTTTTTTTTTTTCCCGCTTTTTAGTTGTAGTGTCACATGAATCTGTAAGACTTCAACATAAGGATCTAAAGAAAAAAAACTTGGAGTTAGTGAGCCAAGCTTGTATCACTAACAAAATTGTACTATTGACTATGAGGTGGTGGGACAGTGTTTGGGAGAAAAACCAGCAACGAGACCTGTTTTAGTCATGTGTATCATAATTTTATGTGAGGTAACAGAAAAGAGATGTCCGGAACACTTAATCCTTTCTGGAGGAAGGATCTGAATTTGCTTGCTTAGACAAGAGACCACATCTGCATGGTGCTGCAGCATAGTAAAGAGTCAGGAAAATACTGTGAATCATCTTTCTGCCTGTAGGCTTACAGACCAGTAGTGCAAAGAAGGAAGGATCCTCTTAGATACCTTACAAAAATCTGTGGTTTAGTGGCTCCAAGAGTTTTGGGTGGATATTTAAAATAGAGTAAATAAAGAATGATAATACTTTCATAAATTGTCATAGATAAGAAAAAAAATGAACCAGCTTTTCCTAAGGTATTGTAATTGTACTTTTCATTCTTCCTCATTGTGCTTTGGACAGAGAATCCTGTAAGCTAAAAGCAAGTGGCTTGCAATGCCTTACTTCTAAAACCAAAGTTATTAGTAAATGAGACGTCAGGAAGTCAGTCGTCACTTGGTTTGTAAGACTGTACACAAATTTCTTTAGAGTAGCTTTTTTAATGTCACTCCCTTCCTGCTTTTTCACTTTTTCCCCCTATTATTTTTTTACTCTACTCAGACAGCTTTCCATTAAAAATGGCTAATTAATTGTAAGAGGTTTTTCTGTTAGATTAGCAACCATTTAATTAAGATTCTTCTTAAATACTACTTTTGCTTCCTCATTTTTCTTCGTCCCTGGTAGATTTTTGATGTGCCTTCACATCAGTTTTTAGTGTAGTTTGAGACAATAAGAAAGGAGACTGTAAGCACCTTAAACAGTAGCATAATATCTGTTGGAAGATGCTTAATATGTAAACATTAGAAAGAGTAACTACATTCTTAACACTTCCTAAAAGTAGGTTGCTGGTCTTACATAGTTTTCATTACAGTTAAACTCAGAAAGTGTAAGCAAATACTATGAAACATAAACACTGCATTTTTATTGTGATTTCCTTCACAGACCATGGTGCATCTTTGCTAATATACAGCTATACACCCTTACAGCTTGTGCAGGGTTCTAATTTCTTTTGTATTTGAAGAATTGTGCTATTATCATGGTGCTTCCTTTTCAAATAAGATAATATTGCCCTTGGAGTAATTTTGAAGCAAAACTGATTTGGATAGTTGCCTCCTGCAGGCAGAAGGGAGCAGAGGGAACATAGGGTGAAATGATTATTTTGTAAGAGGATTCTGTCACACCAGGAAGTGCTTGCTGTCCAGAACATGCTTACTTGTCCTCTGCAGGTGAATTTAAGTTCTTTGGAGTGAACAGCTGTCATTGACAAGACCTCACTAATACCTATGTTATTCCTTTTTGAGGGGATGTCAGGCTCCATGGGCTTCCTTGGAGAAGAAGCTGTTGCCTGAGATGTCTCTACTTCATGTTGTTGATTCAACTTTAAGGTGGTCTTTTTTTATGTTTGTTGGAAATTTGGATTATAAAGTTGGAAAAGCATTGTAATACCCAGTGGAGGGAGGCCTCTGTGTCTGTCTGGGATTACTTTGACTCTTGTTTTCTTTTCCAGTTCAGAGATGGTTGTGAGAATATCAGTTACTCTGGCAGATTATTGCTTGATGAAGATTTATGGGCCTTTAGATAGTATTGAGCTGGTGTCATCAGAGCTATCGGCTCCTATGATAGTTCTGGTCTGTAGATGATATAACTGTTTTTAAACTGGACAAGATCAGGTAGAAGAGATCTGTGCCTGCATCTGTTCTGTCACCTGGACTGATTTGTCTGAGCTGGCTAAGCTGATCGAGCAGCTTGTTGCTGCTGAAGGGGGAGATCTCCCGTCTGTCTTCTTCCCTTTGCTGGCAGTGACAGCTGCCTGATCCCTCAACATGAAAAAGAAATCCAGCTGAAAAACAAAGTTTTCTGCAAACCTGTGGAGAATGAGTCACATTGAGAAGGAATTGGATAAGCATGGTGCTGAAGAGGAGGAAGGGAAGAACTGCTGGGAAGGAACAGAAACATCTTCTTGCCAGTCATGAGTTGTCAGGTGGGCTGAGCTGTCTTGTTTAGCTGTACCCTAGCTGCTCCTCAGGAACTGGTTCTTTTTTTTGCTTGGACTCAACAGGGTGTCTGCTTCAGCTGTCATGGACATTTGAAAAGATCTAATAAAGCAGCATGGTATGCACTAGATCCAGATTTTTTTCTGTTCAGATTCAGGTCTTGCATTTGAACATTTTTTTCAGCGACTTAGTGTTAAATACGTGCATGGGAATGTTTTGCCTCCAGATAAAGCACTCTACAGAAGTGATACTGGAATATGCGAAGGGGAAGGGAGCAGAGAAGATGATGCTATGTGCAGTCTTGAGGTATTTCCTGCTATGAGCTATTACATCTTTATGGCTTATGTTTACAACCTGGTATCTGATTAAGATCCCATTTTTCTGGGAAGTCAGGTTTTGTTACTATCAGAGTAGAGGTGTGAGTCATAGTGTGATTTTTAGGTAACTGTTGTGCTCTACGTGAAAATACAGCTTAAATCTAATGCTGACTGTGAGAGCAAGACAGAATATAACTAAACACCATTTATTATCATATGTGTGTTGAACAAGGGATAGGTATGTAATGCTGTGATCGATGTAGTGAAGTCCTGGAATAGTGCTGTATCTTGGTACCTGTAAGTGCTGAAACTTCTACTGAATCTTTGTTACAGGTATTTCTCTGTAGTTTCACTAGCTTTTTTTTTTTTAAGTCAGCACTGCACGTTTCATCTTCTTTCATACACTGTAGCTCAGATATTTTGCAGTTTTGGTGTTACAGAAGAGCAGGGCTTCCACTCTTCTGCTTCTCTGACGTTATTTCCTAGCTTTCTCCCCTATAAATAACTCGCTACTGCCGGCTGTTACTGTGGGTGGGTTTTTGCAGTGAACACAGTGTGGATAAGCAGTGAAAGGGTTGTCTTCTGCACTTCTGAGCTTGTGTAGTTCACTGCAGGCATCTGAGGCTTGCCCTGTGACATTGGTGTTTCTGTGGGGTTTTTGAGCCATGTGGAGCTGAGGGCACCGTGAGAATTACTATTTGTGAAAGAACTTTTCTGCTCTTTCTGGATAATTTGAAAGGTGAGAAGTGGAGGGCAAAAGTGATGAATGGTGGTTTGTGAAAGATGGTGGAAAATGAGTGCCTTTTCCTGCATGCAGAAAATTGAGCTCCTTGAGTTCAGTCAAAAGCATCACCATGGTCCATGGAAAGGTATGGGAGCATGAAGTACTAAATGTGAAGTGTGAGTAGAAAGTTCCTGGTTCTTCAAACTTCTGACAGCAGAGAAAAACCGTTCTGCTTTCCCAGGAGAAAATTGGGAAGCTGAAATATCAGAAGGGATTACTGTCAGGTAGTGATAAAGGCAAGGCTTCATTGGAAGCATTAGAAGCGATGTTAACTTTGGTTTTATCTCAGCAAATGGTTTAATCTGTTTCTCTTTAGTATCATGGAGGCATTTACTGAAGATTTGTGTTCTTGGGGATGATAAATAGCAAACATGCAAAAAGCATCTTACTGGCTCAGTAATCAACTGATTTGGTTAGGCTTTAATGTATTAATTAAAAGATGAGGAATGAGTAATAGAAACAGCAATCTGAAGGTATAAATCATTCTCATTGGCTTAATTCTGGAAAAGACTGAATTAGTAAGGAAAATATGTAAGACTTAATGAAATATTCCTGATAGCTCATAATTGTATTGCAGGAACTGATGAAAGTCAAGCAATATACTTTCATTATAATATTTCAAGAGTAGAGCTGAAACTTCTCCAGTTTTGATTCAGTAATTCAAACGGGCACTGAAATAGACTTAAAATTAACCAAAAAGTGTAAGTCTCTCACCTTCTTATTTTCTTTCTATTGGAAAGCAAGAGTTAACAATCCTAATTTCAAAGAATTGAGAGCAAACATTTTTATGACCCACTGTAGAGAAAACAAAATAAAAGCCCCAATGTGTGAAACTTTGTGTACTTGAGGTGCATATTTATCTTTGTATTACTTGCATCTTTCAATTACAAGGGGAGATTTGAGTCACTGAAGAGTGTGTAGTTTCCTTCTTGATTTGTAAGTTTCAATTAGCAAGAGATCAAAGGAAAACAGATTTTTCTTTGTGTATGGTTACATAGATGAAATGCTATGTGTGGAGTCTTTTCAGCTCCAGAAGATACTCTTAATTAATCTAGAAGTATTTTTAGAAGCCTAAATTACTTTAGTTACGAAGTGAATTTGATTATTGGAGTCCTGCTTAATCCTTAGCGCTTGCAGAAAAAACTGTAATGTTTGGTTAATCAACATATTACTTTGGCTATGTATGTAGCCTTCATCTGACACACTTCATTCATTTTCCCCACTCTCTCTCAGCAGTGTAAAATCTTGTTTGTGTGTGACAGACATCTACAGTTTGGGGGCTATTTTTTGCATTGTGGATGGTTTTAGGGTTTTCTCCAGTGCTTCAGGTTTTTCTTAAATATTTATCTAGTAATAGAGATACTGGGAAACCTCATACTCTTAGTCATTATTATGTGAAATTAAGTATAATTATCGATTATAGCTCCTCTGTTGGAGTCTATGCTGTTTGACTAATTTTGAGTGCTGTTTAAACATCAAGAACAAAATAAAAATCTTAGCTGTTCCTTATTTACATTCCCACCGGAGGAAAGCTATCTGAAGTGAGATGTTACGTGAGTCATTTTGCCTGTAGTTGTCTTGGTTGTTGACTGGGTCTTCTGGGCCCAACTCGGTGCAAAAGGGGTTAGCACAGCTGGAATAAAAGCCTCTTTGCTGTAAAGTCTGGGAGAAGTACAGAGCCTGCTTCCCTACAGCAGCCAAAGCTGCTCACGCTTTGTGAAGAAGCTGGCAGACGGAGTTTGAGGAAGAACAGTGTATGAAACTCTCAGATATTTTTTAGCTCTGATCATTGTCCTTCCCCTCTTATTTAGCTACTCTTGGTGGATGTTTTAGACACAATGCCAAAATTTATTTTGAGCACTTTCTAGTTTCAATCCTCTAATAGTAAGCTTTCAGTTTCATGAGTACCCTTTGCTCATTCATATCCCTTCATCCAGAGTGCCTCAGGGCACTGCTCAACTCTTTTTGCCTCTTCTGTCTCTCTCAGTGTTGATGTATTTAATTTTATTTAAAATAATTTCCAGGTAGATGTGGTCTGCGTACTGTAGTGTGGTCACAACTACAGTGTTTTTCCCAGCTGTACTGGAGACCACACTATGCTGTACTGCAGATTAATGTAAGAGGCTATTTATAAAGTCTGTTTGGTCTTGCAGGGCTGGTCTGTGTGCACTTGCTGCTGGAAGAGCTCTGACCTGTCTTACCTTCTGTAGTAGACTGCTTCTTTCACTCTACAGAGCTTGTGGAGGTTAGTCTTGATCTGTAGAGTTAGTCATTAGTTATTACTGTGCAACCTTGGCTGTCAAGGCTTGCTTTGTAGTCTGTTTCAGAGCTAAGTATCAAATGTAAAGCTTAGAAGATGATATTTTTGATATTACCTGTATATATTTTACTTTGGGGAAGAACTTACTAGCACTTTTTGAGTAGTGTTCAGAACAAGGCTCACTTGGGAACTACATGCCACTTCAGCCTTTTCGTTGATGAATGTTTTACAGAAGATCTTCATCCTTCAGTTTTCTTTTGGAAGAAATTACTGGTCTTTTATAGCTTATTTTCTGCTTAATCTGTCTTGTGGTAGAATATTTTTCAGTTCCATTCTCTAGTACCATGTGTTTCTTACAGGAGTTGTCCTCTGGCACTCCCGATAAGAGTTGCAACAGATCCTTGTCTGCTAACAAAGCTTGTCTATGGCACTTTCGTGGTATTGGTAACAGCTTGGTATTCTTCAGTGGATTTTAGCCGGTTTCCATGGTAGTAAGCATATTTGTTTCTAACATAGTTAATGTTTCAATGATTATCTCTGAAGAACCCCAGCTTTCATCATGCCTGTTCTACAGAATGCTTATTCTCTGTGCCTTGCATGCACTGGTCTGAGATATGCAAATTTTAAATGAACTGGAATGGATTTAATGGGGCTAATGATTATATTGTAGTTAGTGACTTCGGATAATTTAAGACCACAAGCTAAGCATAAACTTAAGTATAGCAATGTACAGGGTTAATGCATTGCTTGAGTGTAGGTGGTTGTTTGAGAACTTGTCTTTCATTAGTGCTGTGCTTTTTATCTTGTAGATGAATCATCTCTCAGCTTTTAACTTGATTGCAGGCTCTACAAGAATGCATTCACAGGTGTTGCACATTGTTGGATGACTAAATAAAATTCCATGATAATTTGAGAAGCTGTCCCAAAGCACTTGTGTAACATGCAACCAGCCTGTGGGATTCTTTACCATTATCTGTCTCAATGATATTTCATCCAGACTTGGAAGGAGAAAATTTGTAGGTAGTGTGCTAACTTGTAAAGGGGATACAGGTCTTCATAGCTCACAGCAGAACCTGATAACCTGCTGAATTTTAGGAAGAACTTTTCTAGCATTGATCATCTAATACCCAGTGCTGCCTTCTTACCACTCAGCTGGTATTGCATTGCTATCTTCCATTATGACAACTTACATTGGTCATTATTTACAGTGACCACTTCTTAGAACTCTTCACTGAAGACTCATCAAAATCTTAACCTATTGTACTATATGTTCTATATAGGGGTCCGATATGTCAAGTAGGTATTTACATGTGGAAAATCTGGGATGACATAAAAATATTACCATGTGCTGTTTTTCTGCCACCAGATCTTCACTTCCCCTTTCTTTCTTGATGGTACATGTAGCTAGCTTTTGGTAGTGTGTTGTATGAGTGGACAGTTGGCATTTAATTCTAGTCCCCAAGGTAATAGTAGAAGAAGCAAATACTGAACACAGATAGGGTTTGCTGGGGCTATATGTTAAGTTTAAAAAATTCACTTTATAAGCATGCTGAAATTACAGCAACATAATAAACTCGTAAAAGCCCTGTCAAGAGTTAAACAGGTAATACAAATTAGTTTTTTCCAAGCAGGCTTTAAAATGATGAAGAACAAATCATGATGTGAATACTTCACAGTCAAGTAGGACAAGAAGCTGTAGTGTAAGTTAGATGTTGATTAAATGCTATTTGTGTTTCACTGCTGTGAATGTTTCAGTAGTTTATGATGAACCAAAAGCTGCATCAGAAGTCACTGAATTGACCCTAATGAGACATTCTTAAAAATTACTATCCTAAGTAGACCAATTAAGTTGCTGTACAGAATTATGCTAGGGATTTAACGTAAGACACGAAGAGCTGTCCTCCAAGTTGCAGAATTTATTATGTTGTGGATGTGGTATAAGCAAGGACAACTAATATTCAAGAGGATCTAGGATGGGAGGGATGTCAGCCATCTCAATCTCTAAAGCTTGCTAGGTTTGAGTAATATTTAGTTTGTCCTCTATCATATTCTAGTACAGACTTTGCCAGGCATTCTCTCCCTGAAATTGTCAGGCCCTGGTAGACTAGGGCTGTTGCTGAAATGCTAAGTTTTGCCAGTAACTTCATCATGATGGGTGTCAGAAGTAGAATATACATTATAATTATTATGGTTTGGAATTACAGAAATCTAAACCATCATACAAGCTCTGTATGCTCAACATGATCTGTAGCTTTCTGGTGCATTTCTCATATGTGGAGAAGTCTGCAGTTGGCTTGCATGTGAGCTGTCTTCCTTTTGGGGCACTCGGATCCTTCATCACTTGCTCTTGCCAAATTCTGTCTTGTGGTTTTCGTAGTCTCTCAGTTTGATATATCTTAATGTTCTTGCCTTATTTTCCAGTCACCTGTGTGCTGTTGCTAGTTGCAGTCTTTTTATAGTCAGTGGCAGCGAATAAATTAGAAACTTGCTGGTTTGGGTTGATAGTCTCTATTAGCCATGTAGAACAACCTTGTGCATCTCAGGGCCATTAGTAGGTTTTCCATTTAAGAGACAGTATTCTGTCTGTTTGACAGATGTCAGAAATTAGAGTATGCAGTGGAAACACTAGGGATGTAAGTCAGTTCTTTCAGTGGAAGTCATGTCCTAAGATCATACTTTGGAAACTATTGAACAGGCAAACTGAATTGGGGGTCATTGAAATTTTCTTAGTTGTATGTAAACAAGAATATTGTATATATGTCAATCTGTTATACCTTTTGAGTTGTGCTTTTATCATTTGTTCAGAGCTGTTGTTACCAGTAATTATGCTAGAGAAAAGTGAGATTTTAGAAGCAATCAAGTTGAGAGCAGATTTAAACACTTATAGGTCAGAATATATCACAGAAAGCAGATTAAACTCTAGCAAACACATTTTACATTATCTTTGAAAAAATACTCTGGCGAAGTTTGGGAGGTGTAGTCTGGAACAAACTTTGTGCCCAAAGAAATTACCCATGAGTTCAATTTCTGTCAAAAACCCACCAAGGCCTGAAAATACATGGCAAATGAGCAAATGCTAATTTGGGGGTAAGGAAGTTTGTGTGGGTTTTTTTTGGTGTTTGTTTTTTATATCCACATACATCACATTCAGTGTAGTGCACTGTAGGTCTCGGTCTCAATCAGAATGACATCTCTGAAACGATTTCTGAGAAGCTGACCTGCTTGTACATCTTATGTCACATTGTGCATCTCTGTAGCCTGGGGTCTGTTTTCTAATTATTAGGTTTGCAGTCTGGTTTATGTGTACTTCATAGGTATTTTGGAATGTGCCTGTTTCTTTAATTTGGCCAAAGCTAGCATAGCATTTGTCTGATATCGTTCTTTTTTTTTTTTCCTGTGGCATTCCCTTTTACAACAGAAATGGCTAGTTTCATGTCACAGGATTTCTTGACCATACATAACATGAAAATGAGGTTTTTAATTTTTCTAAGGACTCTTTTTTTTTTTTCAGAAAGCACAGATAATACAATTCCTTAAAATTCTGTCTTTTTTTTCAGTGTAAGATAGAATGCTTTCACATCCACTTAAGAGGTAGAAATTTTCTAATTCTCAGGTTGTATAAATACTGATCCTCACAGAATAAATTGTTTTACTACCTAGGCATCGGAACACAAGTAGGCCACATGTTTATAAGAGGCTTAAGATACTTGTAGAAACAGGACTCTCATATTTCAGATGTTGCAGGACAAGCATTCCATGTAGGTAAGAGTAAAATATACTTTTGATTTTACATAAAAGAGGCATTAGTAAGCTTATACATATGTAAACATACTTGTATATACAGCACCACCATTGCTTTTAACTTCTCAACATACTTTTCAGTGTTTGTTACAGTAATACTTGTTTACCATCTTGTGAATTGACACACTTTTCCCTGGTTATTTAATAGGGCAGAGTGTGTGTTATTAATCCAAAAGTACTAAGCATTTTTATTTTTCACTTTTTTTTTCTTCCTTCTAGGGGGAGAGACTCTGCATAACTTGTTTAGAAATAATATTGATCTAGTGGATTACACAGGAAACTAAAAGCTAGTTACTGAACTCTTTGATGAAATCAAGGACTGTCAGTAGTAGATCTGTGTAAATAAAATTGTCATCTACCTGCAGTCTTAAGATAAATTCTGTATGTTAAGAGGTTGTTTTTCATGTGCAAACTAATGTCTGAAGCAAAACTGCTGTAGTATGTTTTAATAGGTTGTTTGATAGTTAATAAATAATGGCAAAGGGCAGAGCAGAAAGTGGTTGGAAATGAAGTAGGAGGTTCTCTGTGGAGCTGGAGCGTTGTCTGCTATGTTGTATTCGAGAATGAACAAAACTTGGAAGTGTCTTCTTTTTGCTCTTGTTTGCTCTTGTCTTTGAATATCAGAGTTGTTTGATGGTTAGCAAAAGTTCTCTGTCTTTTAAAAGTAGGGTTTTGGCTGATTGCCTTGCACTGGTAAAACAAGGCATCAAAGCCTCTCAAGCTTTCCGTTGCTGCTCTGCTTGAATTGCAGGTTCCTGTTTTCTTAAACTCGTGTGTTGCTCCTGCAATGTAACCTATTTTGGCAATGCCGGCTGGGTGTTTATAGCTTGTTTGAAGTTTTGAATGATATCAAAAGGACAGAAAAGGAAGAATGCTGATTTTGGCCATGCATGAGTTTGAGGCTTTACTGGCATTTCACTACCAAGTACAGACCTCTAGGGAATATGGTAGGGTATGTTCCAGTTTTGTTCCATGTCATGATAGATACTCATTTCTCTGTTTCACTCTCTCACACTCGACTTTCTTTTCCTTCTTGCACAGAGTAATTAATTGTAGCATTCCCTTAGTTTTATTGTTACCAAATTTCTTTAAACAGAAGGCAGTCAATTTGGTGTCTGCTACCAACTAGATGAACGTAGCACAGATTGCTGGGTTCATTACAGAAACTATGATTGCAAAAAACCATTGTAGAGTGTGTTAGTGTTAATAATGTGCTGGTGCCCTTCATTATGCCCGTTGTCCTCTGCTAACAGAAGCTTGAGCTTAAATTGAAAGCATAACCCCAAAGTAAATCTGATTAAAATCATTGGTAGTACAATCATATTAATGTTAAAATCATTGAGGAGGTCACGAGCATGGTCTCCAGAGCATAAATGTTAAGTACAAGCAATGAAACTGGGACAAGTATTTGCTATACAGAATGAATACTGTATAAAGTAAATGTAGCATGTATGGGTCAGTGGTGACTCGTATTGCCATATACTTGATTCCAGAGGGTGGGTAAAAGATCTACAAGTTTTGAATTGGAGGGCAGAAATAACTGTATTGTACAATGGCTTGTAGAAATTACCTTTTTTCAAAGTATTAATTTTAATACCTATTAAAGATGTAACTGCATCATACTCTGCTCAAAAGGACTTGCAGCCATGCCTGGTCAGCATTTGAATCTTATCTGAAACGGAAAACTAGGGAAGGTAAACAAACTGACAACTTCACGTAGATATTTCTGTACTCTTTGCATGATCTACAATATGGCTTCTTGTAAATTTTTTTATGAGTGTGGCTGTCACTCCTTTAGTGCAGTAAGGTACTTGTATAACCTGGTAGACAAGACTACTTTTATTGAAGGTAATATAAGTGAGCTGTGGGAAATTAAGGCTTGCAAGTGGCTCCCATGTGCTGTGCATACCTTCTTACGTACCACTTGGTTTTACTTGGGCACTCAAGCCTGACTGTGCAGCTGTATGAACAGCACTCAGTAGCATGGTCATTTTTGACTGATATAACTATTTACTAATGAGCAATTTGAAGAAATTTGACATCTACTTCACAACAAATAGTGGTTTAAGTAGTTCTGTTTTTACTGGTAATATCAAATGGTTAAAAAAAAATAAAATTAAGAAAAAGGCTGTGAGGAGGTAGGTTTGTTAGAGCACTAATTTGGGGCTATTATGTGAACTGGAGACAACCACCAAACTTTCTGCCTCTCCTTTACTCATGCTGTAGCTGTTGGACAACAGTTACTGGAAGCAATAATTTAAATTAGTATTCTGGTATTTTTACTTAATTTGGCTTAGCACTGTATTTTCTTATAATGCTGTTGTAGTAATTACTGTTGTTTATTGTATTACTGAACATTCCAGGCCTTTCTGGAGAAGGCATTGCTGAAAACATGACCAAGTAGAAGGCCCAGTTCATGCTCATATGCAGAGTAGTAGCTCTGACCTTAAGCTTTTATTGAATTTTCTTCCTTTGTCAAGTTGCACTGGTGTTTGGGATAATGCCATCTAATCATTAGGGCTATATACAGTTAGTATATTCATGATCCAATATCCAAGACTGCTAAACTGGTCTTATTTTTAAGTTACATCCTTTGATAGAACCGTTTTGGTATTTTCTTTTCAAGACTTAGTGTGCTGAATTGTGTAAGGCATTGCTATACTTTAAGATACTCAGCTGATGAGCAGCTTTATAAAAGTCCAGAGAATATAGAAGCTTCAAGTGCAGAAAATGGATTTATACCACAACAGAAAATAGAATATAAGTCCCCTGAGAGCTGGTGCAGAAAGGGGCAGGAGGGCAGATGGGCAGACATGATAAGATGTAAATTAGGAGGATGATAAAGATGGGCATGAAGAGGACAGATTATATGTGAATGTCACATTATTTGCAGTGAAGTGATTTATTCTTTAAAGCTTGTGGATTTCTTACTTTTAGAAATAAATACCATTTGAGGTGATTTTTTTATTAAATAATATAATCATATGCTTCTAGGAGGTGAAATGGAATTTAAGAATGTGAATTCTTTTCAGGGCTAGCTGTCTGAAGTCCTGACACATTCCAAAACTGTAACTGTCCCACTGGGACTATACACAGCAGTGGTGAGCTGAGATTCTGGTAGGTTTATTTCTGCTCTCTTATGGCTTAGTTTGTGTGAAGTTTCAGGGTTTTTTTTTGTTTTGGTTTGGTTTTTTCATAGTTAAGATGACATCCCTGAAGTCCTAACACAGGTTAAGGCACTCTAACTCAGTACAGGTTGTTTTGTTGAGGTGAAACAGGTATTTTGTGCAATATCAGTTTCCAAATTACCAGGCACCAAAGCAGTTAAATAAGTGTCACTTTGGGGAAAAAAAAAAATAAAAAATTCTGCAGTAGAGTAGCTCTTATTTAAAGCAACTTGGTTGGCATACTTTCTTGTAGTAAGATGAAATGCTATACTGTGTGGGATGTAGTATCAGTGTACCATAACGTGCAACAGAAAAAGATGACAAGCAAGCTGAAACCTTAGAGTGGGGATGGATCTTTTGTTTTCAAAACCAAAACCAACCCCAAAACCCCTACCTCTGCAAGAGTGTTTGCTGTGGTACAGCATCAGCAGAGCAAGTTGGTCAGTGATTTCTTTGAAAAGCACTGTGCTTTAAATGCTCAAATCTTGTCAGGAAACAAATACAAAAGGGAAGAAGGTTGTGCATATGCAGCTTTTTTATGGAAGCTTCTTAATTATTTCTCAGTTTTTCTTGTATTGTTCTTTTTCTCTAACTTCAAGATGGGATGAATAATAAGGTTATCTGAAACTCTTTCCAAAGGCACATTTGTGCTGTCAGTGTTTAAGAACTTAACTGCAGAAAAAGAAATAGATGCAACTGAGAAGTAGCTGGCGCTTGTTGAGACGAGTTCTTCGAAAAGAAGCACTTCGTTATCCAGCAGGGTATCTCTTTACAGGGTTTTTTCCTGCACTGTAGAATGAGAGCATCTTAATCCCTTACGATTATATATTCTTGCATTAAGAAGACATACTTGATGTCTTTTTATGCTAGCATCAACAAAATGCTGCGTTCTTACTACCGACACCAAGAATTCACCTTTCTGCTAGAATATGGCAATATATGTTAAATCCATGTAACAGTGCAAACAATTCAGGAAAAAACCTGGAGGCTGAAGTTTGAGATGGAAGGATACTAGAACATGATGAACAATGTATTTTTACATATCCTAATAAAGTCTGGTGGAAGTGAAAAAACTGCTAGCTACTTAAGCTATTCAGTTGCAATGAATTGTGACTGTTAGCTCCATGGATAAGTTGGTGTTCTATGTGGCTGTGGATGAAATGTGTTGTTCCCAAGCACTCAAAGGGGTGCCAATTATTAGGAGCCTGGGGAATTTAGTGTCTATCTCCTTCCTTAAGGAGGTCTTTCATTTGATGTTCATGCTTGTCACAATTTTAAGTTTAAAGTTGAAGCTTTTATTTAATTGCTATCTGAGAATACTAAAATAATGAATTTCATACTTTTCTTCTTTCTCATTTCCTATCCCCATTCTCTTTCCCCCCACCCCGATTAGTTGTGGATGAGCACTCACCTAGAGACCTGTTGAGGCTGTTCTTGATTATTACCCTTGGCGTTTCCCATTGACAGCAAATGCAGTTTTGGCTCTTTACCATGTCTAAGTTTTAATATTTAGACTAGCTTGCAACTGGAGCACCCCCATTTGTGGGCACTTTAGTAAGCATGTGTTTGGACAGTTCATCTCTGTATATGCCTAATGTGTCTCAGGATATAACTTCCTGAGAATTTTAGGGCTTTGTTAGCGACTGGGCTCAGTTAAAATGGCACCAAACCCAAATATTCTAACAATAGTTAAAAAACTTGGAATTAACTATAAGGAAAAGTGGTCTGGAGTCCTGTTGCTGTTTAATGGCTAAATGATTAGTGCTTGTTCAGGATTTGAAAATGGTTGTAAAAAATGCTGAGAGGTTGCAGAAATAAACATTGCCTCTGCAATTGTTAGTGTGTCTCTTCGAGGAAACAGCAGAGCAAGTATTCAACCAGTTAGATGAAACCATATATTAGGATTTAAAGCATGTTTAAGGTGCTGTTCAATCTATTTTAAGTAAATAAGAGTGTTTCAGGAGGATTAAAATAGTTTTTTCCTTTTCTTAGATTGAATACGCACTAAAGATGTGAAGGGAAGTTTGATGAGCAGGAACTTGAAGTTTTTGAATGAGAAACTAAAATCTTTGACAGTTTAGCTTACAGAAAGGAATATGGGATGTTTGGGCTTCATGAATGCATACCCTCTGTGGCAATCGTTTTCCTTGAGTTGTTACAGAATCTTTTGGCTCTTTGTGCAGAGCTCATGAAGACAGATGTAAGTCTTATTTTGACTTTTTTTGCTAAAGCCTATACTATGGGTAACTGTCATGCTATTTTGGGCCATTCTGAAGTAAATTGGGAGATCACTTCTCCCTGTTATCTTAGTCTTTTCTTCATTACTAATTGCAGCTCAAAACAGAGGTAGTTTAAAGTATTCATCTTAAGCAAAAACAATGCATTGTCTGTTCTGATGCTTTGTTGCGGCTGGAGGGGTGTCTACATTTAGCTGCTATTCAGGGTGAAGTTATATCAGTTGCTCTGTCACCTGATGACTTCTTCCCAGCCAGGAAGGAGGACTGGGGAAAGGAGACAAGACTCAGGTTGAAATGAAAATGGATTTAATGAAATGGCAAAACTAATACCTGTGCCAGTATAAAGTAAACAAAGTTATACTCAGCCCAGCAAATCAATGATGGTCACATTAAACAGCAAGGCAGTCTTCAGGGTCAGGAGGAGCCCAAGCAGGGTCAGGAGGAACAAAAGCCCATGGAGTAAGCCCTCTGTCCTCATCAAACTTCCTCTTTTATAGTAAGTCTGATGCTTATGGTACAGGACACACCTGTAGCCATCTCAGATCAGCTGCTCTGGCTGACTCCAAACTTCTAATGGCCTGCAGACCTTTGATTCTTTCCCAGCAAATCCAGGACAAGGGGGATAAATTTGGGAGGGTAAAGGGTTAGCTGAGAAATAACTCTTAAATTGCTTTAGTGGACTGTACAGAGCAGATACAATACTGTTCCTTTCCAACTTTATTAATTACAGCTTCTGCAGTGTTTAAGGTAATAAAGTTTGGTTATGTGTCAGGATGAAAGTGAAGAACACGTTTAAAATGTAGTTACATCAGCACCTGACTGCACAATTCAGTTTCACATGCTATTCATTACTTGTACCCAAAGATGCAAATGCTTCAAGTATTATGTATGGAAGTAGTGATCACTAAAAATTCATACTGTTTCTAGAGGGAAATATTTAAACTTGCATGTGTACCTAGCTCATCTTGAATTTTAAAAACTAACTTTATTGTGCATGTAAGGTAACATAAATTGTTTTCTCTGTAATATGTTTTTGGTTTTGCAGAGTCAAAAGCTAAAAGAGAAAACTGGAACTTTAAAGCTCAAAAAAAATTCCAGTCCTCAAGGACTCTTCATAAATTTCAAGTAGCTGTCATAAAATGAATTTTAGAAACAAAGATATTCCATAGGATGTATTTATGATATATTTGTCCCTCTTTTTTTTTTTTAATAGGTAAACCAAGGGTGGTATTTCAAGAATAGTTTTCTTTTTCTTCCAAAGAGAAGATAAATGTGTTAAACTGGCAGAGTAATTCTGGTAAGAATCTTCCTGTTACTGCTACAGTCGTTATGTAAGTGCTTAGTCTTGCCACTGAAAGGAGCTTTTTGTACCATTAATGCGAAGAAACTTGCTCTTTCTTACGAAGTCTTATTTTCACCAAACAATTGCATGTACTTGTTTCTTGATCAAGCAGTATTAATCCATCTGTTATACTTAAATATTATATTGAAAGTTATTTGGGCCTCTTTTTGCATGTTCTGTGCTTGGGCGTGATGAAAATATTTGAGCTTTGAAGATTTTACTTCAACTGTTTATACAGACATAAGAAATTAAATATGCTATACTATTCATTAGAGATTTTGTGGATTAAATGTTTCTATAGTTACCATCACTGATTCTTGGTTTTGTTTTGTCATCTTCAGTGATCCTCTTACAAGTCAGCTGTAGAAAACTATTGGTTTTTTGGCCTTGTTTGTTTTTGTATTAACCTTTCAATATGTACTAGTGCTGACTACGTACTATACTATAGCATAAGAGAAGACAGTGTTTTTATATGAGAGAATGAATAGACAAAGTGTATGAGCACCTTGTGTGCATTATCTCAAGTAAAATGAATCAGTCTGGGGATCAGCTTTTGATATTTTCATCTGAACACATAAAGTAGATTCATGTCAGTTGATCAGTCCCATATTCACCTAAATTCATTAGGTTTTTTTCCTTTTGCCCTTGAAACAGTCTGCATACTGTTGGAATAGGTAACAGAGTAGTAGATGATGTATTCAAATAAACTGTTAAAGAACATGTCTGTCCAGTGCTGTGTAAGAGTTGCCTGTTTTCCCCTTATGCTTCAGGTCAAATACCTTGTAGAAGCAGATGAAGATGGAAGCTTGCACCTAGGTTACAAAGAAAAGCTGAAACAAAGTCATTAGCTTTCATTTATGCAGTGAGGGTGGAATGCTGTTTGTGGTGGGCTTTTACCTGATAGGTTTGCAAAAATGAGTGTTTGGGGTCATGGAGTGTTAGCTAAAGTTTCACTGAAATAAATGAAATTCTCAAAGCTCATCCTTCTCCTTACTTTCCATCCTCAATTGGTATATTGATTCCTCAGTCCTACAGACACTCCATCCTTTGGTGGGGGGAGGGAGGAATACAGGGAAGAAATGTTCCTCTCTTCCCCCAGCCTTTTTTCCGTAAGGAATATGTTTTCTGATGTATTTAATTTCTGTACTTTACTTACAGCTCAGACATGAGCAGTGCCAGTAACTCACTGGCACGGGAATTCTTGACGGATGTCAACAGACTGTGCAATGCAGTGGTCCAGAGGGCAGAAGCCAAGGAAGATGAAGAAGAAGAAACTCATATGGCAGCACTGGGACAATACTTAGTTCAAGGCCGTGGGTTTATTTTGCTTACCACACTGAACTCAACTATTGATCAGGTAATAGTTTTTCTTCTCTGACTATAATTTTTGTATTGAGCTTTGACTGCATGAATTTTTCTGGCTCTTGTTCTTCTTGGTGCAGGTTTTCTTGCTTTTTTTTTTATGATAGAGTGTATGAGTTAATTGTGAAGACTCAAGTTCAAAAGGATAAGTTGCGTTCTGTCCTTCAAGAACAGAATTGTAGAATGGTAGAGGTTGGAAGGGACCTCTGGAGATTGAGTCCAGAGGAGGAACACTTAGGGCATGTCACACAGGAACAGATCCAGGCAGGTCTTGAAAATCTCTAGAGGAGGAGATTCCACAGCCTCTCTGGGCAGCCTGTTCCAGTGCTCTGTCACTCTCACAGTGAAGAAGTTTTTCCTCATGTTGAGGTGGAACTTCCAGTGTTCCAGTTTGACCATTACTTCTCGTCCTTTCACAGGGCACCACTGAAAAGAGACTGGCCCCTTCTACTTGGCACCCACCCTTCAGATATTTGTAAGCATTAATAAGATCCCCTCTCAGTCTTTTCTTATCCAGACTAAACAGCCCCAGGGCTCTCAGCCTTTCCTCATAAGAGAAAAACAAAAATTAGCTAATCATATACCTGTTTGCCACCTGATACTGATAGTTGCTAAACTTTTGATTAGTTAAGGCATGTGTGAAGCTCAAGTGCAGTAGCTGCATAGAAAGAGGCAATAGGTTAGAATTTTCAAGAATGTTTACTGAATCTGCAGTACAAACTTAAAGTTTTTAATTTGAGAAGGCTCTTTGGTTTTAAGGCAATAAAAATAAAATTAAAATATACACCCTTTGATTTTATGGGCAATGAGATCTGTATCTGCTCTGTTAAGTAACTTGCTCTTAACATAATAACAAGGAAATATTTTGTTACTTAGCTCAAAAGAGTCAGCATTTTAGAAGAGGTGATCAGTTTATACTACTTTTTTTATATAAAGTCTAGCACACATCCTTGCAGCTGCAGGTAACCATTTCCTTCTCTCCTTTCTCTTCTCTTTCCTCTTTAATGCTATTGGATATGTACTAATCAATGGGTAGGATGATATGTTAAGACTTTGTGAATGGAAACTGCAGATATTAGTGTTTAAAAATAATGAACCAAGTGAATCCAGGCTGAGTTTATTCAGCCCTTGTCTGAAGTGAGGTCAGCTGTTAACGCTGGTCGAAGTCATCTTGGAGGTTTGCATTTCCTTCATGAGATGACTTGTGCTAAGACTCCAGTCGGGTCTGGCTTGGTTCTGTGCACTGGTTAAACAGTAAACCCACAAGACTGCAATTATATGTACTTGCCAAGAAGAATCCTTACCACTTCTAGCGCTGTGTGCTTTTTTAGATGTCACTTGAGTTCTGCATAATTGCTGTTAATAGAGGCTTCAGGACTAGTGCTACTGGAAAAACAGCTGGCTGTTGTGTAAGAAGAAAATGGAGGTTTCTACATGCCTCTCCCTCAGTTCTGAAGTGGGGGGTGAGCTTATGGCATTCTTTATGGAACATCAGCAATTCAACAATTATTTTCCAAGGAAATATGTTTTGTTTTGGTATTTTTTTTAAGGTGGTGAGGGTAAGAGGAACTTGATTAATGAGTAAAGTCAAATTCTGAAAGTGTACTGCTGGAATTTGAAAGCTTAATATTTTGCTTTTGCCATTTTTATTATTGTGCCTTGAATGCTGTATTGGTCATTCCCCTTACTAGTTAATGTCTTGCTGAGAATACCTTCAGTAGCAGAAGAGAGCTGGCAGAATGACTCTGACAAACTTAGTTGTCGGGTCTAATTGTACTACATCAATAGGTTTAGACTTTAAAAAAAAATCATTTAAATTGATAATCTCATCAGAGAAATATTAACTATTTGTTATGTAGGTCTGTAACCATATAACTCTTAAATAGTCATAGTTATATATCAATATATTATCTCCATACATTTTATTTGCATTGCTACCTTGAAGTTTTGGAGGATGTTGCTTCAGCTGCATATCCCTAATTGACATTACCTGCCAAAACATTCAGGTCAGATTTTTGGTTTTGAAAATGTTTGATCCTTAGAACTGAAACCATTCTGATAGTGCTGCACAGCACCCAGTAAAGAAATTGTCTTTGAATTCTGTGCCTTCTACTGCTCCTTTCTGCACTGAAATTCTTGGTGTTGAAGTCTTAGAATCCAAGTAGGAGTGAGAGGTTTTTTTATAGTGGTTGTTCTGTTTTGTTTTTGTTTGTTTTTATAAATAGGAGTAAACGTCATTCCTTCCACAAACTTCACCTTTTTATTGTGAGCCAATAACATAACTTGATAAATGTAAGCTTTTTCATTTGCTTAAAGGTATCATTTCGGAGAAAGTAGAAAAATTCCCATTAAATTATTCACAGTTTTGTAACTGCAGAAATTCCAAGCTTCTCTCGGGCTTCATCTTGGCTTTGTCTAAATCAACATGATACTTGCTTTTGACTTTTCTGGTTTTGTTCTTAGTGTGAAGAATTCCTTCAACAAGAGGAATTAGGAGAGCTTTGTATAGAAACGGTTGCAGAGGTGTAATATTTTAGATGCTTTAATTAATGATTACAGCACTCTTTGGAGTTAGGTAATTTTTTTAATGCGTAAACCATCAGAAAGGCACAGGGAACTGAATGTTGAATAGCTTTGTTAAATAAAGAAGGTTAATCTATTTTTTTTAAAAGTGCAAAAACTTTTCCATTTTGTTTCTAACACAGGAGCTGACATGTCGGGAAGAGCTTCTGACACTCCTCCTGTCACTTCTGCCATTGGTGTGGAAAATCCCTGTCCAAGAAGAAAAAGCAATAGGTATGTTTTATCACTTACAGACCTAAAAGAAGAGGTTTGTGTATTATTACAGAGACTAGGACTCCTGACTAAAGAGCAGTAGTTCATTGTAATGCATATCCTCTTAACGTAGAACGAAGATGTGGATTTAAGTCCAAAAATACCAATGTTTTCTCAGTTTACAAGGAAGACTGAAATTGTACAGAGAAGGTAAAGGCTCTTGTCAGTGTGAAAGGCAATGCTCACATTACTGTGTAGCTAAACTTGGTGGTAAGACTTTGTTCTTTTCAGGTGATTTGGGAGAAAAAGAAATTTGAAAGTATTTGATGCTTTTGCTAATGTGAAATGTTTTGTGATGAGTAGAAGGATAAAACATACAGATTCCCTTTTTTTTTTAAAAAACAAACAGCAAACACCCTCCCCCCCCAAAAAAAACCAACCCACAAACAATCCAACAAAAACCCAACAGTGATATGTGCTGACACTAGATTCTTCAGAGACAGAATGAGACAGACTTTTTCTTCTGAAATTGAAGAAATGGAAAGTTGAGAATTAGCTTAAAGCCAAATGGTGGACAACAGACTGTGAAAGAAGTGCAGTGTTATCAGGGAAGCAGACCCTGAAAAATAGAATAATACTGGGTGTTTATGAACAGAAGCAGGCTGCATTCCTTAGAAAATATGATCTTCTGTTTCAGAAACTGATGTTCTAATTGAGAGATCAAATTACAAGGGTTTCAACTGCCAAAAGTCAGTTTGAAGTGAATTAAAAAAATGGAAGGGATAATACAAAATAAATTGAACCAGGAAATGACAGCAATGTTTTGGGGTTTTTTTTTAATCTGGTTGGGGATTATTGGCTTTTTATTGTTGTTTTGAGCTCTTGTGTTGTCTGATGCGTTATTTACCTACTAGAGGGTAAAACGAAGAAGATGAAACAAATGAAGTTACCTGTCTAGGTGTTTGTAAGGATTCTTACCTGAAGCTCTCGCAATGTTTTGGGTTTTTTTTGCTATTTTAAACTTCTGCAAGTTGAAGGCTCTTTTAAATGTTTGTAGACTAAGTATTTAAAGTGACAGTTTCATAGCACTTTTTATATAAAAGCTTTCCTGTTGCCTCCATTGCATCATTCTTTCATGTTCCTGTAAGCATAATTGTGTTAAAGAAACTTTTTGGTTATCTTATGAGAGCTTAGTGACCTCTCCAGGATTAGTTTAAAATGCTGTTAGTAAATAGATGTTAAAATGTTTTGGTTTTGCTTTCTGCATAATGTGCACTGTGTACTTCTACAAATTTCCCTCTCATAGTACTGATGCAGTAAACATGATATATCCCCTTGTGCCCTAAACTTTTTTATTTTTATTTTTTAATTGAACTGAAATAAATCCACATATATTAGGCAACTTGTTTCCTGTGCAGAAGGAAAAATCTTTTGTTTCATAAAGTACTAAAGTTAATTTTCTACTTCCAAAGCAGATGCTGTTTCTTCCTTAAACATCACAACTATGACTTTATGGAACAGCAAGGCACAGTCATGCTTGCACATGGAAGCATCTTTCCTTTGTTTGATTAATGATTGCAGCTATTGTGTAGGCTTGGGGTTTTGTAGGAATGAGGGTTGTTATTGTTAATGATCCTATTTTTCTAAATACTAAGCTTAATTTTTGGTGGATATTGCAGTTATTTTACATGGGGTATTTTACTGCCCAAAGCATCCAGGTGCAATTCTGTCACTGCTTAAAAATGGTGATGGACTTTTATTCAAGAGCACAGAGGTTTTTTTCTGCCTGCTTTTTCAACAGTTTGTGATCTGAACTTACCAATACAAATAAACTGGTAGTACTTGCATTTTATTCTTCAAAATGTTCTTGTCCAATGAATCAGATTTAAATTTTATAGTATTGCCATTTCATACTGTGTACTTGAAAGGTGGGTTTTTTAACTTGATTTTTGTGGGAATATTCAGCACCCTAAATATTATTCCTTTATCTTCCTCTTGTACCTGACTATTTTAAAATCCACAGCCTTTATTTCTTCTTTTTGTATTTGGAACAATTTACACTGAAGCAAAGACTGAGGTCTGTGTACTTGAAGATATGTACTCGGTAGAGAAATTTACTTTTTCTGTTACCCCTAGTATGATAACAATTTCTTCATGCATTCTACAAGGACTGAGTTAATGTACCCCATTCCTATATCAGCTGAGCTGCAAAAAGTGACAGTGAATCTTCGAGTTGAAAGACCTTTTTTCCTCCCCTTAGATTTGTTTTGTGTGTGGTTTGTTCCTCCCCCCCTTCACTTTTTTGTGATATAGAGCCATTTGGCAATGCTAACAGTGAGACTTTGAATATATCAGCTGGTATATACACAAAGTAAATATTGCTTAACTATCGAAAACTGCTTCCATAGCTCAGTATTAGAGAAGATTTCTGAGTTGGTATCCTGCTGATAGTTACATTATTTCCCTGTATTAGTATGTCTACCTTACCCAATTTTAAATTGAATATAACTACAGATTTGTGCCTATATTGTTCCTTTATATCCTAACAGGCCACAAGATTTTCAGACTAAGTTTTCTTCCCTTTGCTTACCACAAGTCCTTTCATCTATCTTGATAGCATCTTCCTGCAAGAATGGGATAGCTGTGCATACAAAAAACAGTTCTAGGAAACCCTCTAGCACATTTTTATTGAACCCTAGTTAGAAAATGAAATAATTTTTCTAGGCTTTGAAAATAGCCAGTGTGGTTCCTAAACATGAATCGTTGATGACTTTTATACTCAAGAGGTCAGACATAGGTATGTGCAAAACCATGACCTATTAAGCTACACATTTATTTCGTATTTCTAGGACGGGATTATAAAACTATAAAATTATAGTATGTAAAGCATTTTTCCTAATGTTCCTGAATGTTCCTTTGTTATCTTTGTTTCAACAGGTTTTAATATACCCTTTACAGTAGACATATGCCTGACCAAAGAGAATAATTCAAGCTCCATGAAATCGACTCAGGAAAAACTAGGTATAGATGGAAGCTCTCATTCATCAGTTCAGACTTCTGTCAAACTACATCCTCGATCTCGAAAAAGCGGACGTCTGCGCAAAACCACCCATTGTTACTCTGTGCGAGATGCGAGAAGATCTCAGCTGTCCACTTCAGATTCAGAAGGCAATTCTGATGACAAGGCTACCGTAATAACAAAACACAGGCGCTCCCAGTTACTGCAGCCTTTTCTAACAAACCCAGTTAGGGACAGCTACCTTGTAGGTAGAAGTGATTACATCCCTGTGGAAGCGGTACCAAATTCTAATGCTGATGTCCCTAATCTAGAAAATTCCAGCAGAATTATTCCAGCACATGAGCTAAACCCGGAGATTTTGAATGAGGCAGCTGCGGGAATTGCTGAGAGTAACATGGATAACTCTCCTTTTGACTTATGCCACGTCTTACTGTCTCTCCTAGAGAAAGTGTGCAAGTTTGATATTGCTTTGAATCACAGTTCTGCTCTTTCAGCTAGTGTGGTGCCCACATTGACTGAGTTCTTAGCAGGATTTGGAGACTCTTGCAATGTAAGTAGTAACACAGAAAGTGAGGTGGTTTCTGCAGGGTGGACAGAAGAACCCGTGGCTCTGATCCAAAGGATGCTCTTTCGAACAGTGTTGCATCTTATGTCTTTAGACATTAGCAATACAGAAACAATGCCTGACAATTTACGAAGAAATTTAACAGATTTACTTAAAGCAGCATTAAAAATCAGAATTTGCTTGGAAAAGCAACCTGATTCTTTTGCTCCAGGATACAAGAAAACACTACAGCAGCCAGTTCAGGATGACTACATATTTTCTAGATATCATCACAGAGCCTTGCTTCTACCTGAGGTTATAGAAGGTGTCTTGCAGATTTTGATCTGCTGCCTACAAAATGCAGCTTCCAATCCATTCTACTTTAGCCAAGCCATAGATCTGGTTCATGAGTTCATACAGCATCAGGGTTTTAAGCTGTTTGAAGTAACAGTGCTTCAAATGGAATGGCTGTGTATGAAGAATGAGGGAGTACCTGGGGAAGCCTCAGAGCATCTGAAAGCTCTCATCAACAGCATCATGAAAATAATCAGCACTGTCAAAAAAGTGAAATCGGAGCAGCTCCATCAATCAATGTGTACAAGGAAGCGGCACAGACGATGCGAGTACTCTCACTTCATGCATCACCACAGAGATCTCTCTGGGCTTTCTGTATCTGCTTTTAAAACCCAAGCTTCCAAAAACCCCTTTGAAACTGCTGATGGAGAAGTTCATTATCCTGACAGATGCTGCTGCATTGCTGTTTGTGCACACCAGTGTTTGCACTTGTTGCAACAAGTTTCTCTGAGCAGTACCTGTGTTCAAATTCTTTCGGGTGTACATAATGTAGGAATATGTTGTTGTATGGATCCGAAGTCTGTGATCATCCCATTGCTTCGTGCTTCCAAGTTACCAATATTAAAAAACTTTCAACAGCACATATTGAACATCCTTAACAAACTTATATTGGATCAGCTGGGTGGAGCAGAAGTTTCTCCAAAAATTATACAGGCATCGTGCAATATATGTACTATTGACTGTGACCAACTTGCTCAGCTGGAAGATGCCTTGCAGGGCAACTCCAGTGATGCTGGTTTTGCATCTAGTTCCTCTTGCAGAGTTCAGGGAATTCTACCTAGCAGTGGATCTGAAGATATGTTGTTGAGATGGGATGCACTTGAGGCTTATCAGGACGTTGTTTTTGAAGAAGACAAACTACGTGGCATGCAGATTGCGAGCCATATTTGCCACTTAATTCAAAAGGGAAATGCAGTGATCCAATGGAAACTATATAACTGTATTTATAATCCTGTGCTTCAGAGAGGTGTTGAGTTAGCTTGCCATGCTCAACAACTTGGACTAACTACAGCTGATAAACAGACATGCAGTTACCATAGCCAGTGTTTGCCTTCTGAAGTACTTCAGATTTATTTGCAGACGCTCCCTGTGTTGCTTAAATCCAGGTTGGTTGATTTTCTGTTTATTAATGGAAAACATGCTAATCGTGTACAGAGCTTTGTATATTTGCTACTGAAATCATAAGTTTTATTTGGACTGTAGGCAACTCTTGGATGTTGCAGGGTTGGCAACAAGCTAAATGCTTGAATAAGATGTAATACTAGATTTATAAACCAGAGAAAGTGAGGGCTCTCTATTAAGGAGTTATGGTCTCTAACAAGCTGAAGTGTGTAGATATGAATAAAAATCTTTGTGCCAGGTGACATGCTCTTTGCCTCTTCATTCCTCAGGCTAAAGTGAGTCAGGAATGTTGAACAGATTGACATGTCACTTTTCTTTAGGAATTAAACTAAGGTTTCTGATCTGTTTCCCTTTTCTTTCTAGAATGGTCTTCGTAGAAGCCATCTTTCAAAAATAAAGCTCGAGGGTTTTACTTGTCCTGAAATAACTTTCCAAATTTACAAAATGCTGTTCATTTCAACATAGTGTTTTGGTGGTGTGTTGTTGTTGTTTTTTTTATTTTGGGGTTTTTTTGATTGTTTGGTGTTGGGGTTTTTGTTTGTTTGTGGGTCTTTTTGTGTTGTTTTTTTTTATTAAAAGACAATCCACAAGGTTGATTTTTTTCTTTTTTTTTTTTTTTCCCAAGGCATGTAAAGAAACTTTCCTGTTTATTTTTGAATTGATGAAATAGTTGTTTAGTTTAATACATGGAAGTTTATTCAGAATATAAATGTGTTGTTTTGTCCAGGAAAGATTCTGAGCTTTTCTATTGGAGTCCTGGTAATACACTGAAGTGAGTTTAGTAGGGTTATCTGAGACAATTACAGAGATTAGACTAATATTCAAGTTAACATAAAGGATCCTCTAATACATTTATAACTTTTATCCTAACCTACACTGTATCAGAAGCTATTAATTCTTGAGAGTACACTTAGTGGCAAAGAGGCAAGAGAAGTCTAGATTAAAAAAACAGTTTAAGATATCCTATTTCCTGCTGCCTTAAAGATGGGAGTATACAAGTAAATACATGATTAACTTGTTTCTAGAGTGGGTAACTTGGTTATAGTAAAAGCTGACCCTGGCGGAATGAGGTGGGAGGGTAAGGAATGTGGGATGCTTACAAGCAAACATCATACATTAAGAAGCTTACACATTCTTACACCAAATTCTGTGTGAACTCAATGTAATATTTGGGGAGTAGAAAGCAGGGAAAAATATACTTAGAAACAAACATACTGATAAGTTTTTTAACAGCCTGGGGTAACAACTGCACAAAAACTTGTGCTGGAAAGCTGTTCCTGAATTCTGTCTGAAGTACATTGTCCATGCAACTACTAGACATAGCTAGTAAAATGTCTTAAAATTTCAAGCTTGTTTGAGAAGGAATCTACTTTCTGGTGAAGTCGCAGAACCGAAAGAAATAAAGATATTTACTAGCTCCAAATGCTAATAAGAAGTTAGAGGAAGGCAATACCACTAAGGACCAAGATTCATAAATAAAGTTAAACAACTTTACTGTTTTGATTGAACATCTTTATGGTCTACATTTTAGAGGTTAATCAGTATTTCCTACATTATATCTTATAAAAAAATTGCTTTTTCTACTACATGGATGATGCTTACTTGGAATTCTAAAGTACTGTGAGCAAGTTTGTCCTCTCTAACTTACAGTTTACAATAACTTATAGCAATTACTCTAAGTGTGATCAGTCTGTGGTGTTACTTGTGTGTAGAAGAGGGTTATTTTTGGATAAGATGTATCATCTGAACTACATGAATTTGTGACAGATTTACAAGGTAACTCTCTTATGCCTTCTCTTGCAGGGTGATTAGAGACTTGTTCCTGAGTTGTAATGGAGTGAATCAAATGACTGAGTTAAATTACTTAGATACTTTAAGAAGTCATTCTTTGAAAGTGTTAGAGACTTTGATACTCTGCCTTGGTGACCAGCAGAAAGACCAAGCAATGCCAGAACTGGAAGGCCTGAACAATGAACAAAAGGAGTCTATGTCTGACTTGCCTGCTTCTCTTTGTAGCCAGCATGCTATTTCAGAAGTTCCTCAAAGCCTGAGCAAGTTTTATGCTGGCTTGAAAGAGGCTTACCCAAAAAAGAAAAAGATTGTGAGCCAGGACATTCATGTCAACACAATAAACCTATTCCTCTGTGTTGCTTTTTTATGTGTAAGTAAAGAAGCAGATAGTGATCTAGATTCAGCTAATGACTCTGAAGATACATCAGGATATGACAGTACAGCCAGTGAGCCATTAGGCCACAAATTACCATATCTGTCACTGGAAAGCCTTACTTTGCCCTCTGTGGAACATATTCACAGGGCTGCAGATATTTGGACCATGTGTCGTTGCATCTATTTGTATAGTTCAGTTTTCCAGAGACAGTTCCATAGACTTGGAGGCTTTGAAGCATGCCATAGATTACTTATTCTAATAATTCAGCAACTTGCAAAAAATAAGGAAAAGGAGCAAGAAAAGAGAGAGAGAATATTGACTGAAAGTAGAAGTTCACACGGGAGTCCTCGTCATGAGCTTCTTGGCAAGGATGACTCTGTTCAGTTGGCTAAAAGCAGGGAGGTGACACAATTGGAGCTCGGTAGTTCTGACAGTCTTGCTGGTTCAGAACAGCTGGTGTCTGAATATGTCTCCCGTGACAGCTCTTTGAGTAGAGAACACACTTCACCTGCTTCTGTTGCCAATCTTGAAGGGTTAAAGACTTCTGTAAGAGAAGAGACTGAGTGGGCACTTCAAGGTATCAGACTTCTCGAAGCTCTGCTGACAATCTGTCTACACAGTGCCAGCACCATGCAACAGAAGACTGAAGTGGAGATGTTTCACCAGGTACTATGCAACTTTGCTTAGCTTGCTTTACTTATACTTTTTACATATGTTATTTTAATAGTAATTGAGGCAAAAGTTCTTTTAGATATGAAAACAGCTGATGCTTTTATCATGGTACCATATTTTTTGTGCAGTATTGATTTACTTAGTAGTCAGAGGGTAGTGGTCAGCAGGAGTGAAAGGATGGGAGTGGGTGGATGAACAAATTGGTAGTTGCTGTTTTTGGGGAGGCGTTTTCCCACATATCAACTTCTTGCTTTTTGTATTCAGTAAGATGCTGGTAAGGACTGTGTGCCACTTTGCTTTTATTCCATCATGATCTTTGTCCTCTGCTCTTGGGTTGGGTCCCTATTCATGCCAATTCCCTGCTTCTTGGGGGCTGGCATAAAGCCCTCTAGTGTGGCAGATTGATCCAGGCTGGATGAAATTTTTACCTTGTTTGCTTTTTTGAACTGTTTCTGGTTTAATTTTCATGTCTTTGTTATAGTTTAGGTCAGCATGGGGTTTAGCATATGGCTAAAGGCTGAACTCAACATCAAATGCTGTTTTCTGGATTAATGTATTTTGAGTCTCAGGGAAGACTGATTCTGACAGATGAAGATTTTGTTTTTCTTTTTCTGCATGAAATGGTCCGGACTAGAGGAAAGGGATGGTCAGCTACAAAAGCAGTAGTGGATGTCAACAACTGTGAATTGCTGGCTTGCTATGCCTGCATTTTTTTCTGATCAATTATGGCCTGCTTTTTCTGTTCCACACATTTTGGGTTTGTGGGGTTTTTTGGATTTCTTTCATTGTCTGTGTTTTTTATTTGTTTTGGGTTTTTTTTATTTATTTATTTCCCCCCTGAGTAATCCGCTTGTCCAGCCTTGCATTCTCCAGAGGCTGTCTGAGCTGATAGGCTTTGAATAATGGGAGAGACTTTTTTTTTTAAGAGTATTAAGTGGAAAATACATGTGACAGAGAAGGAGAGCTGCATAGGCAAGATGTGAGCATTACATGTAGTGACTCACATCGTGGTTTTGGTGATGGTTCTAAGCAGAGTATGGCACTTGAGAGAGCAGTATTAGAGTGCACAGGTACTGAAAGGACACCAGAAAAAACTACTATGTAAGCCTTAGAGGTGAACTAACTCAGTGTTCCACAAAAGGTTGTTAATTCACAGAAGACACCTTCACTGTGCTTTAATGTTTTAATTGCTGCCTTAAATTGTGCTTGGCAGTTTTTTACAAGAGCAGGGAGGTGTTAGGTGCAGGAGAGAACTGGAAACTGGAGTTCTGTCTGGGCCACTTGCTATTTTTGTGAATGTGGACATGTCACACTCTGTTAACATCTAGTAATGCTGTGGTGTGTTTTCTATGCACTGTATATCTGAAACTGTTTCAGAGCTGTTTATTTTTGAAACACTGCAATGTTTGGGGAAACAAGCACATTGCTGGTTTGGTTTTTTTTCGTGAGCTTTCAGATTGTTTAACCAACTAAATCTCTGTCTTGACAAACAGACTGAATCTTTTTTATTGCAAGAGACTGAATGAAGTTGGATTTTAGCCGAGAATTCAGATTAGTGTAGGTGGAAGGGCAAGTTCTTAAACAAAAGTACTAGACCATTTCTGTTAGCCAAAACAGAATAACATGAATCAAAATGTTTGTCTCCCCTGAAATACAGAATACCTGTGTGGATGATATCTTACTTCAAATAAGAGAGCAGCTTGCTCAATCAAAAGTGATAGAAACTGACTTGGCAAAGCCTCTGTTTGATTCACTGCTTCGTGTTGCATTGGGCACTTTTGCTGATGATCTGGATCATTCTGAAGAAAAAATTGAAAAGGTATGAAGTGTCAACTAAGTAGTCTAATCCTAAATACTGCAAGGTTTGCTCAGTCAGGTTTATGTTGTCCTGTTGAGTTTAAAAATAGACCCATACATGTTTAAACATGATCACTGTACCTGTTGAAGATTAATTCTCTGAATCTTATATGTAAGTGTGCAAGTTGAATGCTGGTTGTTGATATGGTCCCCACATTTAGTGCTCAGAAGTGAGCTGTGCCCCTGAAAGAAGTAAGCTGGGTTACACTTTGTGGGTATAACTGAAACCTGACATTCTGCTCACTTTCATCCCACAAAAGAATGTGGCAAACTCTCACAGGGGTAACTTCAAACAGGGGTGTTGACTGACTTTAGTGGTTGCAGATATTTCTTCCCCTTAGACTGAATGTCAAGGTGCATGTTTATGGTGATATTAATTTTGGAAACACAGTTATTCTTAATGCATTGACCACCTGCTTGTCAAAGCTTCAGTCAGGTAGTTAAGAACAATCCATCTTTGCAGAATCCGTTTTTAATGTAAGAATGAGATACTTAAAGAATACTTCAAGTTTCTTGAAAATGTATGGGCTTGGATAAAATACACATCTGGAAGGTTCTGTATTAGTTGCTTTTCTGACCAAAGATGGTAAATTTGCTTCATGTGTGTATACAGACCCATTACACTGAAAAAGAGCCTGTGTTACAACCTGGAGATACTTCAGAAGAAACTGAAGAATCGCAGTGCTGTAGTCTTAAACTTTTTGCTGAAGAGGCAGGATATGAAGCAGATAGTGAAAGTAACCCTGATGATGGTGAAACCAAGAATGAAGGTAAATGTGAAATTTCTGCATATACAAAGCAGTCTTAGACATAACAAAGCTTGCTTGTCTTTTGAGATGTATAAAAATAAGTTGAGCATCAAAGACCTTTAACAGATAGAAATAGTTTAACTTTTTTTTCTTTACTTCAAGTAGAATGCAGTTACAGATGGAGAGATGTTGAATATTCTTCCTGAGTGTTACCAGAACTGTTCTGTTTTGGTTGTCTTTACTTATGTGACTCTTGCTCTAAAGTTATGTTGCTCAAATGTGGTGGTGTGATCTAGAAACAGTTTTCTCCAGAGACGCTGATCAGTAGTTTGCTTGAAAATCAATGCTCAATTTTTTCTTTAGTATTGTAACAGTCTGGTAAAAATTAGATTGTCTAATGTCATAGAATCATAGGTTAGAAGAGACCTCAAGGATCATTTGAGCCAACTTTTCTTGGCAAAAACATGGTCTAGCCAAGATGGCCCAGCACCTGTCCAGTTGAATCTTAATAGTGCCCAGTGTTGGGGAATCCACCACTTCCCTGGGGAGATTATGCCAAGGGTTGATTGTTCTTTTTGTGAAAAGCTTTCCTTTTGTGTCCAGTTGGAATCTCCCCAGCAATGACTTGTACCCATTACCCCTTGTCTTCTCCATGTGACTCCTTGTAAAAAAGAAGTCTCCATCTGTTTTGTAGCCACCCTTTAAATACTGGCACACAGTGACAACATGTCCCCTAAGCCTTCTTTTCTCAAGGCTGAACAAACCCAGTGCTCTCAGCCTTTCCTCATATGGCAGCTTCCCAGGCCTTTGATCATCTTTGTGGCCCTTCTCTGGATGCTCTCCAACCTGTCCACATCTTCCATAGCCATGATCAAAATTGAAAACAGTATTCCAAGTGTGGCCTGGTAAGCACGGAGTGGGATAGTGGCTTCTTTTGTCTCTGCTGGTGATACCCCTTGTTGATGCAACCCAGCTCCCTGTTGGCTTTCTTTTCTACTATCTGAGCTTGTTGTCCACTAGGTTGCCCAGGTCCCTTTCCACAGAGCTGCTCTTCAGATGGGTACATCCCAGCTTGTGCTGCTCTCTTGGAGTATGTTTTTCCAGATGCAAGATCTTACACTTGTCCTTGTTGAAATTTATAAGATTCTTGTTAGCTCACTCCTCCAGCCTATCCAGATCTTCCTGCACGCTGTCTCTCCCTTTCAAAGTGTCCACTTCTCCACTCAGTTTGGTATAATCAGCAAGCTTTATCAGGGTACACTAGATCCCATCATCCAGGTCATATATAAAGATATGAAAGTGTTTGGCCCCTTACTGATCCCTGGGAGCCCCACTTGTGACAGGTTGCCAGTTTGAAAAGGAGCTCTTTACCAGCACCCCTTGGGTGCAGCCTGTCATCCAGTTCCCCACCCACTGCATAGATCACTTGTTTGGACCATAATGCATCAGGTCTTCTAGGAAGAGGCTGTGGGAAACCATATCAAAAGCCTCAGAGAAGTAAGAGTAGACAATGCCCCCCACTTCACCCCACATCAACTGAGCAGGTGACTTCATCATAGAAGGTGATAGAGGTCTTGTCAAGCATGATTTCCTCCTTGGGAGTCCATGCTGGCTTTTCCCAATCACATGTTTCATTTGACTTGTGATAGCCTCCCTTGTGCTAGAATTTATCTCTTTATATTAATTCAACAATTGATGGGCACATCTCTTGTTGTATTCTGTTTGTATAATTTATTTTGAACATGAATTTCCTTTAATCTTTTCCTTTGTGTTGAACATCTGGATGCTTATGTTCTTGTATTAGGTCAGCATGAACAGTAACAGCCTTTAATAGAGCTGCATTCAGCTGTTGCTGTTTACCTGTTTCACTGGGCTTTATCAACAGATATAAATCATTTCTGGGTTAAAAATTTAACCCAAAATATATTGATTAAATATTTGTACGAAATATATGTATGTATCCAATATTTTTTTTTTAAAGTAATGTGTTTTTAAAGTCTCTCCAAGATGTAAGAGGAGGGGCGTAGATGTTTGGTTTTTTGTTTGGTTGGTTTTTTGATTGTCCTGCAGATATTCTGTGATGTGCTGCCATGTGCATTTTCAGTTAAATAACTAGACAACTGCTTCCCCTAACCTTTTAACATAAAACAATTTAAATTTATCTCCTTTTTTGGCAGGCTCAGAGATCTGCATAGAAGCTTAAGTCTCTATTGCAATGATTTTATGGTCATCTTCCATGAATTGCCTATTTCATCATTACTCTGTGTGTCCAGTTTCCTGGAAATTAAGGCACATAGTTTAAGAGCATATAATGGGAGAAATTGAATCCTTGCCCTTCTGTATTAGCAGGAAAATAGGAGACTCTGAATCAGAAAAAAAGATTATACTGACTTCTGAAAACTGCTTATAAGCTAGTGACAATTTTTGTTTTGTACCTATGAGAAGGTTGGAGAAAGTATGTCCTTGGATATTTTGCTTAAATCATGAAAACTGTATTCAGCTGAGTAAGTTTCAGTAAGACAAGTGTTTTCTTTCAGGGGCAGACACAAAGGCAGAACCAGGATGTACTGGTCCTTCAGGTTATTTTAATGACCTAGCTGAAAACATCAATCAAGGAGAATTAATGTATCCTGAAATCTGCATGTTGGAATTAAACTTGCTTTCAGCTGGTAATGCAAGTTTAGATGTGCTTGCTCATGTGTTCCAAAGCTGCCTGAAAATCATCAGCCAGAAGGAGAGAAATGCCACTGTACTTATAGAACAGGTAAAAATGGTATTAAACAAAGGTAACAGCTTTGCAGTTGTATACCTTACTTTCTTCAGTTTTAAAGTAACAGTATATCTAATAGTGATCTAAGAAATATTCTTGTTTGTTATGGGATTTAAGACCTGAGATGATGTAAATGAATGATATTGATGGCTGTATTGCACTTAAGTTACCAGAAACTATAGTTAACTAATGTATTGAAAGATATTTCACCGACAAAGCCTTTTTTTTCTATAATTGTTAGAGCTATAGATACAGATTTAATGACTGTCAGGCCATTGAAAGAAACCAACACCCAAATATCTTCTTGTATATGTATATATGTAAACATTTGAAATTTATATGTATTCAATATGTACTTTTGGAAACTTTCAGCGATGTACCTCAAAAATATTTCATGCTTTTATTCTTAAGTTCATACTAGAAATTATTTATGCATATGTTGATGTCCTAATGATCCTTTGGAATTTCTGATGGTTAGCTTGTTTTTTTGCTTGTTGATAGATAAATTGAGAACTGTATTTTCTTCTTTTGCAAAAGAGGCAAAATAATCTAAGCTTAAAGTGCTTGTTTATGTAATCATTTGACTAGGAAGCAAAGATAGTGCTTTACAGCTTACATCAAAAGCAGGAAAGGGAAACATTGTTTTATTTCAGTACACCCAATTTTTTGTGTGTGTGTGAATTATTAGCTGTAAACTGCTATAGCACACATGTGTTTCTTTTTTTCTGAACTTCAACACGAAATTACCTATAGTTCAAAATAATGTCATTTTCATTACTCTTCAGTATCCTATAGAAAGAGCAATCTTTCTAAATTTCCACATTTTAAAGTAACTGGAATTGTATTTACTTCAATATCTATAGTAGAAAAGCATTGATTGAAAGAAAATATTTCATAATTCTTTGATCTGGTGTATATTCTTCAGATAAATATCCCTGTTTCTTTTTTTTTTAACAGGGAGTTGTTAAACATCTTTTGGGAGGATTTCTGAATATATTGACACAAACAGAGTCTAGTTTTCATGGTGAGTTCAAGGTCTGACTAACTTAATTATTATTTCTGTATAACCTAATATATTCACACTCACATTTTTAGTTCACTGTTCAAATGTAAAATTGACAAAGCAAATTCATTGGCATGTGGGAATTTATGCAGCTGCTTCTTTAACTTGTGACAAGTATCTACCTTAAGTGTAAATACAGAGTTATTTCTGAGCTAATGGAAATCTTATTTAAGCACAGACTGACAGATCTGAAAACGATAGTTGAAATCATAAATCCTAGGGCGACAGTGTTAACAAACATTGCTCAGAAAAATAGTAGTTATCTTGCTGATTGAAACTGACACCACCACAACATAAGTTTTTATTTCAGATTTCTTTGTAACATAGGTCTTGGTGATATCTTGAATGAGTTTTATTTCTAATGGGGAAAACAGCTTGCTAATCCAAGCACGTGGAAGCAAATTAAACACTTGCCCTAAGGTAGCTTCACATAATGAGGTTGCTCCATAGCAAGAGATGATGTAAACCCATCCCATGACTTTGATCCCTGGCTTTGTGGGCAAAGCCTTTGTAATGTAGATTCTAGGTTCCCAGACTTCCAGGTCCACTTTGCAAACCTAAGAGCCAGACCTCAATAGCCATCTATATTCATTCAATTAGATTATGAATGGCAGTGTCAGGAAGTACTGTTGGATCTCTTGTAATCATTACTGCTTCCTGAATTTCAAGTTATATCAGAAAACACTGAATTCCAAGTTAATATTTTTGTATAACAGAATGGAATATGAATTTTTAAAGCTTTTAAAGTTTTTTCGATAATATTTTGTCCTTTTATTTTTAGCATGTCAGATGGTGCTAGTAGACCTGTTAGTTTCCTTGATGAGCTCACAGACATGTTCAGAAGAGCTAACTCTTCTTCTGAGGGTATTTTTGGAGAAGACACCTTGTACGGTATGTATGGAGTAGCACATAGCAAAATTCAGGGGCTTAATGAGAAAGCAAAAAAAACAAACCAAAACCTTTGTGTCCAAGAATTTTGGGAAATAAGGAGATTAACAGCAACATTTTAACTGACCAGAGAAAAGAGTATTTGGCTCTTGAAATAATTCTCAAAACGTGATAAGGAAAGAAGAGATAAGAGGGTTTTGAAGTGTGATTTAGTCCTGGGAACGTCTTCACCACAAGAAAATAAAATTCCTCTTGAAGTCACTGACATTATGGTTATGGATGACAGAACACTATAATACTGTAAAATCTGAAGTAATTCTTAAGTTATAAAGCATTTTGCTATTTTAGGAATGCTTTACCACCAGGAATTACTTTCAAAACTGTCTTTAAGTTAGTTTATGTAATGCTAGTTCTACTGCTTGTCTAGGATATAATACTGAAATACTTATCTATTGGTTTGTGTGGAAGTCTGTAGTAAAAAAACAAACAAGCCAAACAAATGGAAGGAAATAAAACAATAACAAAACCCAAAAAACAAACCCCACACAACAACAAAACAAACAAACAAAAACAATCCCAAAAAACCCCAAACCCCAACCTATGGGGTCTAAAATAGTACCAAAGCAAACAAGGAGACACAAGTCAATTTTTCAAAATAGTTCACAATAATTGGCTAAGTAACTAGAGATATTTTTTTGGCTCAAGGGCTTAGCTGGTTTTGTTACTGATTGTGCAAATAACAATGGTGGCCTGTGTGTGTTAACCAGCCTCAAACACGGAGTAAAAGGTGTGGTCTCTTGTTGAGCTATAAGTTAATCTGTTAGCACATAATAAATGTGAGATAAGATTGTGCAATGACGACCTGCTGTGGTTCAGCTGATTTCAAAGCATGGTAAGTTGAAAACTGATCTGCCCTGACTACATCCTCAGAACTGTTGGGCTGTAGTCTGTTGAAGTTGCTACTTGGTGCTTTTTAAATGTGTGTCAGTTTGAATATGGAAGTCCACTCCACTGGGAAAACATGAATTCAAATTTAAATGAAGAGTGGGGTTCTGTTTAGTTAAATGACATTTGACTACATGGTGTAAACAGTTGATTTTTGTAAAATTTTTTTTCATTTGTTGGCTTTATTTCTTCTAGGAGATACTACTCAAAGGTGTCTTGAAGATTATAGAAACAAATATTTATATGAACCCATTACAGTACCTTGCCTTCCCTTTGCTACATGGCACAAATTTTAGTAGTTCTTCACAAAAATCTGCTAGCACTTCCAACAGCAAAACTTCTGGACTATTAAAAAGAGCAAAATTTTCACAGAGTAAGAAAGAGGCAGATGGTGAAATTTTGAGTCACCAGCTGCTTTCTTCTTGGCATGTAGCCCCAATTCACTTGCCTTTAGTTGGACAAAACTGTTGGCCACACATGTCTGAAGGCTTCAGTGTCTCACTTTGGTTTCATCTGGAGTGTGCTCATGAAACAGAAAATTCAACAGAAAAGGGGAAAAAATTCAAGAGAAGCAGCAAACTGGTAGCTGTAAGAGAAAACAGCTTTGACAGCACAGGTGAGGATATAATAGTTCCTATTTCTACTTAGGTAGCACTGAAGGATTCTGGTTACAAGTATTACTAATCAATGTGCCATAAACAAAAGGTTGAAATTTTTTCTTATGGTGGATATTAAACAGGAGTGGTAGTCTTTCTTATTTGTCTTTGAGTACTGTATCATTCATATACTTAAAACATGTCCAGCCTTTGTCCTTAAGTTAGATTAATGCCTGCTTCCTTTAGAAATTTAGTATTCTCAATCTGTAAATTCAGTAAAATGTCTTTATGCTACTTTATTTTATGATGAACAAAATATCAAATGCTGCAGCTGAATGGTCATGGGAGAAGACTGCTTTCAAGTTTATATGGTCTCATGTATTGATGAAGAAAGTGGCTTTTGTACTCTTTCTCTTTAATAGAGAGTTAGTAAATCTTTGATTTTTGTATTTAATTAGTGGAACACTTAGATAAAAAATGCTCTGAAAACCACCAAGGCAGAGCCTGAGGCAACTCAATATAAATCATCTGACTTTCCTTGCGTATCTGCCACTGTAAAGGTCAATCGCTGTATAAGATTTTTCTCTTCATGCTTTTGTAGAGACCCACCTGCTCCTAAACTCTTTGGAGCAGAATCTTTTGGATTATAATTTGTAGGAGGAAAAATTCCTTAAGTTATTGAAAAAGTATCTCAATCAATACTTGGAATGCTTTTTGCTGTACTTTTTTTACCACATTTGAATTAAAGGAGGAAAACCCCAACCCTGAGTCTTGGAACTTGCTAGAGCTACTCTTGTTAGATGGTCTGTGCTTTTCCTTCATAGAGTAGAAATATTTAATGCAAGATCACGCTTAAAGGATGGGATGACTTCTGAAGAAAAATGTAAAGATTTCTTGGTGCACACTGAGACTTCGAGTGTGCAGCCTTAGTACAGTGTACATAGAAATATGATATGGTAAGGCATGTTGAAAGCATTGTTGAATAACAAAAACATGTGAAGTGCTGACTTAATGGTAACTCCTCTGTTCCAGTTTATATGACACCTAGGTCTTTGAAGAGAATAATGCATATTAGTCAGCTCACAAAAAAAGGAAAGAAAAAACAACCCAAACCCCCCAACTAAAGAGAAAAAGTTCTCTAATACCTGAACTATTTATTTTCACACTTGATAGCTGGTAGGACAGGTGGTGTTGTATTGTATTGTAATTGTGTATAAACATGTTTATATTTCTAGAAGAAACAAAGTCCATAGGAATGGAATACCTAAGCCTGGGAGATAAACTCGTTGAAGATGGCTGTATTCATATAATTTCACTCGGTTCCAAGGCATTAATGATACAAGTCTGGGCAGACTTGAACACTGGAGCATTCATATTTCGGTATGGTCTGTTAGTCCAAAAGCTGTCTTGTGAACATATGTATTGTCACTTCCAGTAGCAGCTCGCAGAGAACACTGGTAGAGAGTAGAGAACTAATTTCTGTTAGAGTTGCACAATGGTGGCAACACTGAGCAAGTTTATTGCATACAGATTTACAGGTTTACTTCAAGTGTTCACCTCTGGTCTTGCACATTCAATCTAGTCATATATAAATATATCAAATATATATTTCAAATATAATATTTCAAATATAATATATCAAAATATATCATTAAAGCATGATACAAGAGCAGTCAAAACCCTAATGCAATGCAAGGCAGCAATTCAACTATTAATGAAATAGCACAATAAAGGTGTGAAGATAAGCGAAGGCTTTTGTAGCTGTAGGTTTTCACACCTCAGGTGTGAAAATTGCTGTTATTTAATACTTGCCACAGCAATCTTTCAAACGTATTTTAGCCCTTAGTTTTTTTAAGTAATGTATTCTTAAAATGGGGCTAATGCTGCAGTTTTAGAATACTTTATTTCATGGTGTTCAAAGCACCTGCATTTTAAAAATAATTTGTATTTAACTTCTCTGTAAAATAGATACACTGTTATCTTTAAGCAGATTCATGCAAACAAGTAACTAAGTTGAAACTAACATGAAGTTTTTCCAAGTTTATGTTGAGCACTCTAAATATAGTGTTGTGATAAAATATTATCTGTGAAAGTTAATGCAATTTCAAAGTAACTGAGGCAAAAAAATTTGCAGGTTTGGGGCTTAAAATGCAAATTTGAAAACACACACATACAGTTGTTTTTCCTTCTCTGTTGTTTTCATAGTATGTGCATGGATCCAAATGATGAGATGAAAGCTGGTCTGCTGGCACAGGCTGAATCTCCAGAGAATGTTTTCCTTGTGGGCAGGTGGCAACATTTGGCAATAACGTATCTACAGCAGCCAGAAGGCAAGAAAAATATCCATGGAAAGCTGTTGCTGTGGGTTTCTGGTCAGAGGTAAAGGATACAGTAGTTATTCCTAGATATTTATCATCTTAAAAAGATGTTCTCTGGTAGTGCAGATGTTTTTCTATTTTGATGCATGAAGATAGCAGTAGGCATAATGTCTCTGGTTAAGACTTTGAATTAAGGAGATATAGTTCAGGTACTGAAAGTAATGTTGAAAGTATGAATGAAGAGGAGATGGAGAGATGGTGGTCATTTTGCTCCACTGAGAGAAGGGGAGAGGGGAGAAGTTAAAAATATTTTAGACAAGATCTGCACTGGTAGTGGGAAGTACCCCTTTTTCCACTAAAAGCTTAAGGTCCAGGCTGCTAAATGAGGTATCTGATGCTAGGTTAGGTGGCCCTGTACCTGCATGAAATACTCATTGGTTAGAGAAAAAGGAATTTATTAAATACCACAGTTTTTATCATTTCTTCCAAAAGTCCAGGCTATGAAGATTTTCTTTATGTCCCAGGTATGAAGCAGGTTGTCAAAATGCTATGTTGTAAAACAATTAGACATGTTACAAAAAAATCTTTACTATTGCTCTAGACTTTGGTCAGTAAACAAGCAATGTTACTAAAGGCATTCCTAAAACTGTCTAGGAAAAAAGGCTGTGGAATTGTGAAGTATAATACTGGTTTCACTTTGTTCTTGAAACTACGTGGAGTTAATTTGTAAGCAACTTGATATCCTCCTCGCCACTGTTCATTCTGTACATGCTAATATGCATTGAAGTCCAAATATGGACATACAGGGGAAACTAAAAATACTACAATGTTCTGCACATGTGCGATTAAGTCCCTCTCTATATAGAGTTAGTTACCAATTTGCTAACAGTTAGGTTCTTCCAGGAAGCTTCAGATGGCCTTTACAGACCAATTGGTCTATGCAGATGTACATAAGGTTAATGGGATGCTCTTTGAAAAGATCAGGCTTATTGCTTATGGCTGTACAGCACGCTAGCTCTGACAGCATTCTCTGCTATAAGCAAATCTTCAACATATCTTCCAGCATAGTTATAGCAGAAATTCTTGAAAAACTGCAGCATTTTAGAAGTGTATATAGTGCTGTATACAGTTTCTTCTCTGAGGTCAGAATGAAGAAGGGAGGAATTTCAGATCTAGATCTTGACTGTATGGCAACCCTAGCTGGGTCTCTCTGCCTCTGTTCTGTGCAGTATTTGAATACATACATCATGACATAACTGAATTTTAAGAGGCCTAGAAGTTGAAGATGGCTTTAGTAATTGAATGTAGATCACAGCATGGCTTCTTATCTACTAAATATTAAAATCCATTTTAAGATAACCGTAGCAATTATGATCTCTTATTAATATTTAAATCTTGTTTCTTTGTGTTTCTAGGAAATGCGAGATTAATTTAGATTACTCACTACCCAGGAAATCAAGCTTATCATCTGACAGTAATAAAACATTTTGTATGATTGGCCATTGTATATCATCTCAAGAAGAATTGCTTCGACTGTCGGGTAGATGGAATCTTGGAAATCTGCTTTTATTTAATGGTACTCTTGTATGCTTTTTTCTTTAAAAAGTCTTCATTTCATCTTCCCCCTCCAAGATCAAAAGTTTGGGTTTTTTTAACATGCCAAGCTTCTACAGTAAAAGCAACAATGTGTTCAATACATTCTTTACCAGTATAATATATTAGGGAGAAAGTAGGCAAATGTTTCAGTATTGGGTATTTACCAATGTGGTATTCTGCCATTATTTTCTTGCTTTCTTTTTACTGCCTTAGTTGACAATTCCAGTTACCTCCAGTGTTTCTTTAAATTTCTTTAAGTAATACCTTGGGGTAGGGGATGGAGAGAGGGTGGTACTTGCTCTGGTTTTGTGTCTTTTTTTTTTTTTTTTTTTCCTTCCTTAAAGCACTCGATCTCTCCCAGCCAGAAAAAGGATTTCACTTACCTGCTTCTAAACTGCTAGTTTCAAATGGGTTAAAGCATATTAAAAAGCAAACAATCTGAACGACCAAGTACTGAGTTAAGCATGCTTATTTCTGAAACTGCTAAAGTTACTTTGGGGTTTTCTTAGATATATAATTCTCCACCATCCTTGGAAAGGTTTGTCTGGGACTTCTGGGTGTTTGCTTAGTGCTGAAGGCTGGAACCCTGCTGATCATCATCTGGCATTTCTTCATGTGCAGTGGCCTGGTCAGGACTACTGCACAAGTGAAATCAGTTTGCCAGGGTGTGGTGTGTGTAGAAACAGTGTATTTGTGTGGGCCATAGGTGAGTCCTAGGCTTGTCATAGATGTAAGCTCCACCTGGTGAATTCACATGGTCTGATTGCCACGTGTCTATAGCCAGCATAACTGATGTATACAGAGACAGCACTGGGTTTACTGTTGTACAGCTGTGATGCACCTGTACATCAGACTGGGGTCTTTCTGGATGCTGCTTTTGAGTCTGCAGATTCTCAAATGGATGAGATGTGCTGTCCAGAAAGGAGAGGGAGGAGCATTTGGCCTTCTACTTCACGTTTTTGTATTGTTTTGTTTGTTCTTTTTTCTCCCTCTTAGTTATAGTGATGTTTTATTGTTGTTGCATCCTTTTCAGTCACTACTCAACTCTCCACAGTTTTGTAGGATGTTGCTATCTGTAATCTTGCTGCACTTTGAAAACTTTGAGGAGGCTTGGGCAGATGACTTTTCAATTTTAAAAAAGTGTAATTCATTATTCAAAGCTGTTGACCTTCAGTTCCTGCAGATCATTTTCCTGACTTGGTTTCAATTGTTTGACACCTGTATTGATCTGTCCTGTGATGTGTCAGAAGTCACTGGTCTACAGTAGCTAATAGAAAGCATCGGACCATACCAATTGTTTTTCATCAGCAGGGCCTATGAAAAACACCAGTAATCTTCCTTGTAAAGTCTCTGATGCAGCCTATTAGCCAATGTATGATTTTTGGTTTATTGCACTAAACATTTAACAGCTTATTTATGGAATTTTAGGTGCAAAGATTGGACCAGAGGAAGCATTTTACTTATACACATGTGGGCCGGATTTCACATCTGTAATGCCTTGTAAATATGGCAAAACATTGACTGACTGCTCCAAGTACATAAGTAAAGAGATTCTACAATGTGAACAAATTAAGGAGCTCTTCATGGCAAAGAAGGAAGTGGATGTTGGGCCTTTAATTGTAAGTTTCTACTTTAAAATGATTCTTAATGTCTTAAAAACTAATTAAGAAACTGGGAACACACTTCCTGCAGTCTCCCAAAGTGCTTCACTTTTTCAAAGGAGACAGGAGCAAATCCAGTTCTCATTAAAATCACGGCAGGGTTCTTCCCACTTGTTTCAATTGGAGTTGAACTCCATGTAGGGTGGCCACTTCATCTTACTTTAGGTTGAATTCTGACAATTTCTGGATGTTCCAACATCTGTAATACTGCATATTTAATACACCAGATAAGTGCAGGCATTTCCAAATGCTGTAGGATGAGCACATAGCTCTTTCTTCATTAGTGTAAAGGTAGCCAAGGACAGCTTAGTTAACCTTTTAACATGAAAACTGAGAGGAGAAAGGAGGATTTATCTGGCTTTAATAGGAAGAAAAACTTCATCCCAGTTCTTTGAGAGTTTTAAGGGAGTAAGTTTTTTCCATCAAATTTGGCTGAAAAGTCATTTTTCAGTTGGCAGATCTTAGCTTTTCTCATCTTCCCTGACTGAAACAGCTATGCCAGATGCAGGCATAAATATACTTATACTAGAAAAAAAAATAAAGTAAAATTTTCTTATCAGTGGAGCCTGCTTTATTTGGGGAATTGTTTTCATGAACTGGTAATCCCTGTTGTGTAAATTGTTTCCACTAGAGGGATTTTTCTGATCTTGTTCTACAGCAGCTCTGTAGCTGTAGGCAAACGGTCATTCTGTCTGGATGTAATCCATGTAAACAATGTTACTAAATTTTGAATAGGTTTAGAAGGAATGAAAGGAGTAAGTAAGAAGCCTAACAAATCTGTCATGCAACTTTTAAGCTTATTTTGCCTTACAAAACAGCAAGTAACCAGAGAGAACTATGTGCTCAAGTGGTGAATTAATCTCTGCATTTTTGTGTAGAATGCAAGTGCCTAAAATGTAATTATTTCTGTTTTAAATAACCTCCAAAATATGATCTTTTTACATCTTTCTGTGAAAATAAGTCTGTTACTTTATGTAGGAGCTTTGATTTTTGTCTAAGTCTCTTCATCAGTAATGAAACTTCTATTGAGATCCTCTTAAGGCAAAGCTGATTAAAGGATAAACTGAAACTGGAAAAAGTTTGAAAACATAGCAGATAACTTTCTATTTTGGACTCAACACTTTAGAAAGGGAAGCAATACCTCTGTGTGCTCATTTTCTTTTAAATTTGGCAGTAAATTTGGGTTTTATGCAAAACAGTTGCGATTCTTCAAGTTATAAGGGGGGTATCCTTGGTGGAATTTTTAGTGCTTTCCTAATTTTCTGTGCTGTAGCTATTGCATGCACTTGCTAAAACTTAGGAATCCTGTTGCATCTTAGTGCATATGCATCCACAGGAAGCTTGAGAGCATGCTAATGGTAAAGTAGACATGAAATGCTGAAGTTGCTGCCACTTGCTGTTAAGTGCCTTTTGTGTGTGGCTTTTTGTGTTTTGAGGGTGTTTGTTTTATGTGTGGTTTGTCTTAACTTCCTTTAAAAAGAAAAACTATGAACTTCTCTTGTTTCAGGAGAGTCTTGCAGTTGTTTATACCACATGCTGCCCTGGTCAGTACACCATCTATGAACCTGTCATTAGACTGAAAGGCCAAGTGAAAACTGTACCTTCTCAGAGACCTTTCAGTTCAAAAGAAGTTCAGAGCAATGTATTGGACTCTCATCACCTGAAAACACTTCAGCCTATTGAATATAAAACCCTGCAGGGTATACTACATGAAATTGGAGGAACTGGTGCATTTGTTTTCCTCTTTGCTAGGGTAAGGTTGCTAGAGGGAGGGGGCTGCAGGTGTGTATTCTCCAATATAAAATTTTCCATGGATCATGGGTAGCAAATAGCATATTTTTAGCTGCTTTGCTCTAGTGAAAAATGCCTGTGGCATAACACAGACTGCATCATGCAGATTGTCTTAACTTGGAAACTTATTTAAAATTGTATTATGTAATTTTTTAATAATATTGATAGTATGTATGATGTCGTCTGACATTCTGATTTAGAGAGAGCTTCTAAATGTCAAAAGAGCTAATTTTTAGGACTGTTGTAGAACTGATCATATTTTTAAAGGGAGTTGCGTTCACTTTGTATCTCTGACTTTTAATATTAGATATTCACAGTGCAGGTGTGAATAAATGTAAAACTACATAGTGTGCAGAGTTTTATTTTTACCTGATACTTAGGGAGAGCTTTTTTGAGAACTCTTCAGCCATTTTCAAATGTCTAAGAAAAATTGTAATTTCAAAAATATTATGACCCTTAATGTAGTTACTACTTAACTGTGACCTTTACATGGTCAGAGTAATATTTGTGCTAGGACTCTCTGATGTATTACAGTTCATACAAAATACTAATGTAGGCCAAAAACTATTTGTGTGCCTCTGGCAATGGTAGTATTCTGAAAGGTGTGTGGAGAGTAGTCAGTGTGCATTAGCCTAGAGACAGTCAAGTGTTGAGACTTCTGATTATGAAGACACTGTCTGCTGTAATTTTAACAGTGATAGTGAAACTGGAGGAAAAAAATCCTTACTCATGTTACTGTATTATGTAAATTCATGCTGAGCACACACTACAGATCCTGTTGTAGACATTTGCATCAGCAAAGCAAGCAGACAATAGATTACCTGTCAGAAAATGTGGGTATACATATGAATAACTAAGTGCAGCAAAATTAACAGGTACACAGCAAGGGAACCTACAGAAAAAGAAATTCCATTCATGTGAGACTTGCTTCTTGCACACTCTTGGTAAAAATACTATTTGCTTTTTCTTGGGATTCAAGAATTGTAGGAAGCAAAGAGTGAAGAATGGCCCATCTACCATGGTGTCCATCTACCAAATTGCTTGTCTTTTTATAGACAAAACTTCAATGTTTGACACTTCCAGGTAGAGATTGTCTAGACCTCAGGAATATTAATTTAAAGCATTCGGTAAACATTTAGGAAACATATTTTTCCAGGGCAAGCAGAGTTTATTCTTATTAGTGGCTTTATGTATTTCATGACTATGTGACTTTGTAGTATAGCAAGAATAAATTCGTGCCTTCTACTTCAATTTTATTTAGAACAGATTTTTTCTTAAAAAGGTATTCTTACGATGAAACTTATTGTTAGCACAGTAGGAATTTTTCCTTCAGATACAATACGTGAATGTTCACACATATGCCAAAATGTAGGTTACCTACATCTAAAAATCTTTAACAGATTTAATCCAGACGTTATGATTTGAGACTGCAACAAAGTATTGTTTAGGCTTTTTTCCTAAAAGTTTCTCATTTAAACTGTTTTATTAAATTTGTCTTTTTTTTTCAGGTTGTAGAGATTAGCAGCTGTGAAGACACTCAAGCTTTAGCACTACAACTTATACTGTCTTTAACAAAATACAATCAACAGAGAATACAGGAGATGGACAACTGTAATGGTTATTCTATGATTCGTCGAGTGTTGATCAAACCAAAGTGCATTGTTGGATTTTGCATGCTGAAGGTAATGCTATTTAAACCTGATATTTTGTTCAAAGTTAGCACAAATTTAAAAACTTGTCTGTAATTTCAGTTCTACCTTTTTGATGCTATCCTCACAAAGACAAAACAGTGATTTGGACAGCCAAGTTTGGTTTAAGTGTTTTGCCTTGAACTAGAAACTCCTGATAAATAAAAGGAGAAAAAGGAAGTGTTGAAAGACCCTAATTTCAGAGATTTGTGGTGGGGAAAGCAACCGTGTTTCTCTGAAAGCAAAGATCTAGTAAGCTTAAACTTGTAAACAATTAATAAAAATATTTGAGTGCCCTTGAAAATATTTTAAAATAAAATGTTGTGCTTGTGTTATAAGAATGAAGCCTATTAAATATCTTCAGTGGGGTTACTAAACTCAGTAACTATTTTCAAAGTTGACCAGATAGAGATATGTGCTTTTCATCAAGAGTTTGATGTCTCTAAAGATTTTTTTTTTGATAACTTGGATGGGACAAGTGTAATGCGTTGTGCATATGACATAAAAAAAAATAAATAATTTCCCCTCTTTAAGACTCTCCTTGAAGGATGCTGCAGTGATGAGATTCTCTATATAAATGAAAATGGGCAATTCATGCTTGACACAGATTCTACTGCAGTTATCCAAGATGTTCAATTGTTAGAGAAGCTGCTGCTTGACTGGAAGATATGGTCTAAAGCAAAGGTAATTACTTCAATTTTGGAAAGATTTATGATCTAAAAGTCACCATTAAAAAGAAAATGATAAACTGTTGTGAGGTCTGCAATTAATTTTTCCAGTTAGATGTCAGTAATTACTAAAATTTTTTAAAAATAATGCTCATTATTTTTCTTTGAATAGCTGGTAGTAGCATCAAACTCCCATTATCAATGCTGCAGGTAGCCTTAGTGTATTACATTTTGTACATGTAATGAATGTAAGAATGTGTTAGTTGAGTGGCTTAATTTTATAGGGAAACTTGTTAAGACTGAGGAAAACCTGCTTCTCTATGGAGTTAAGCTGTTGAAACTAACCATCCAGTGTTAATACAGCAAAAAAATACACAAAACCTAGTCTTAGACAAGATTTTTTTTGTAGCTTAATCACTAAAATATGCTTAATTTTGTAAGAGCATAAATTTTCTGATAGCTTCTAGTTCTGACCTGACCATTTGGAATCTTTTAGTGTTTTTCTTAGGTGCAAACCTAACTTGACTTGTTTATGTTCCTAAACTGTTTGGTTTTTTTTATTCTTAGTTTCTAGACCCAGAAATGTTTTTTTGAAGCCATGTTCCTGTTTTGTTTTGTTTTTCAGCAAGGTGTTTGGGAAACTCTGTTAGCAGCTCTAGAAATCCTTATCAGAGCTAACCATCACCTACAGATGTTTAACATTAAACAGCTACTGAAAGCTCAAGTGGTACATCACTTCCTGTTAACTTGTCAGGTTCTGCAGGTACTTGCACTATGAAATCCTAGTTTGTGTTTGGCAAATACTCTGTTTTACTTGAGGGTGGGGAAGAGACTAAATGTTATAGAAAAAAACCCTACTTCTGTAGATGCTGTTCTCTGTGCTTCCAGACCCTTTCCATCATCTTCAAAAGGCATTGCTGTAAACTGGTAGTCCCTGCTGGGTGCTCTATTTACTGTTGGACAGAAGGGGCGAGAGATGTTAACCATCTGGTACTACTCGAAACCCTAGGGATGAGGTCACTTGCACAGTCCATACATGAGTAGGAGTTGAAATGAACTGTGACCCTTTTATAAAGACTTGAGCTGTCTCTTACTTTTTCAAGCCGTCATTACTGAAAAACATAGATGTTGTGCAAGTGGTAGAAACTGTCTATCCTGTGTCTCACCAGAGTTAACTGGTCTGCAGTGCTCAGTCTGAACACTCCTCTCAAAATTTTGATCTGGTAGCAGCTTCCTCCATGGCATGGAGATAGCTCTTCTAAAAAGGACTCTGGGGAAGTGCTTCAGCCTCTTGGTAGATACTTCTTAGGTACATTATTCTGAAATAGTTACCTGGCTATAGTACATAACTGTTTGTGAAAACATGTATTGTAAAGCTTTTTTTTTTTTTTCCCCTGCACTGTATTTTCTGTCTTGTGTTTCTTGTTCTTTTGAGTTTTTACTTTAACACATGAAATGCATTTATTATGTTTCCCCCTTTTTTAAAAAATGTTTTTAAATAATTTTCCTTGCTGTAAATGTTGAATTTCTTCTTTTTTTTGTGATATTCCCTACTTACGGAGCTTGTTAGTGGTATAGTAAACTTAAAATTGTATATTAATCCAAATGCCTAGATACAGAACATTGCATAGTATTTTCCCTGCCTTTTGCACATGATTACAAAAACTAATATACATATGTACTGGTGAAAAAAATAATTTTTGTTAAAACAACTACTCAAATTGGCCAACAATGATTTGCAGGTTTTGAGGAATGATGGACTGGAATATAAAGCTATATAAACCATCCTCTTTGAAAACTTCACATACATTAACGTCATTTGGTTTTTTCATACAGCAGTCTTAGTTAAGGTGCTTGAGTACCAAAAAAGAGGTGAAATTTGGAGAAGTTAGAAATAAGTTAATTACCATGTTCACATTAGTGAGGTTTCCCACAAGTTTCAAGTCCTGTTCTAAAATCATTGTTCAGTTAATAGATTTTTTTTTTAAATAACTGTTGTTAAAATATATAGAATGCTTGATCAAGCAGAAATTATAAATATAATTATCAATAAAATCTCAAATATGTTTATAAAAATGGCTATTGAAGTGGAAATACAGAACAGGGTGGCATTGTTTAGAAAGTTCTTAATATGTTTGAAATGTTAGTAGCAGCAACTATTTTAATTTCTCTACAAATACGTAATACAATGAGTAAACTACAATTTCAATGGTGATTCATGTCTGAAGGCTCAAGCATTTCAAATCAGAGTAGTATAGTATGCAGAAGATGTTAATTTTCTGAAAATAAACTAGCATAACATCCACAACATCAACAGTATTTTGCTTGTGACTGAATTTTGAGTGTGCTGGACTTGGGTAACACTGAGTTGGTACAATAGCTCCTCTTAAATTAAATGAAGGCTTTATTAAGTTTTTCTACAGCATGACTTTTTTAATTTGAGAGAAATTGTCTTTTAAAAAAAAACAAGCAGAAAACACAGACAAACAAAAAACAGCCCAAACCCCAAATAACTTACAATTGTATTGCTCTTCCTTTCTAGGAGCATAAAGAAGGGCACCTTGCATCCCTGCCTCAGGAAGTTTGCAGGTCATTTGTGAAAATAATTGAAGAAGTACTTGGATCTCCCCCAGACCTGGAATTGCTGACGCTGGTTTTCAATTTCCTCTTAGCAGTTCACCCTCCCACTAATACATATGTTTGTCACAATCCTACCAACTTCTACTTTTCCCTGCACATAGGTAGATATGTCACACCTAACTAGAAATAAGATAATCTAGTCATAAATTAATATCTAAAACAACTCTTTCGCTTTTATAAATTACTATTCTATGAATATAATATTTGATTGATATATTGTAATAATTACATATTAAAATATAGAAATATTGAGACAGTAAAGTAAAAGTAGTTTACGCTATTGAGAAATATTAGCTAAACTTTGTTTGCTTGGCTTGTTGGAGAGCCTTCTTCTATCTACAGCAATAGATAAGGTCTTTAGTGGTTGCATCTTTAACTTAACGCTTGATGCTGCTAAATGGAATGCCTAATGTTAGATGTCTGTAGGGACAAATTTGCCTGTGGGCAAACCTTAGAGAAAAATGTCTAACAAACATACAGATTTCTTCAGAAATGTTTATATGGCCCTGTCTCCATCTCTGCTTCTTGTTCCTGTTACTGACCTCCTAGGGAAAATAAAAGGCCTGAGGAGCAAATAATCAGTTGCAGTGCGAGATACCATTGGCCGGCACCATCAGTGCATTGCATACGAGTTACTGAAAATCCCTATGTGCTTTGAGGGGTGCAGATACAGGACAACAGTCGTTAATGTATCTATACTAGATGGTAGCTTTGACAAAACGAGTGGTATGAGCTTTAAAAATTCTTATTTTAAAAAGATGAGAAGCTGATATATGTATAGTTCATGTTTTCATATGAGCGTTATACAACCTTAGCCATGACTTGTATAAACATGGAAAGCATCAACCAGTTTTGAAATGTTTTCTCCTATTGCAGATGCTTGTATACCTCCAGTTCTAGTAATGTTTTGAAGGCAGCACAATTGTTTTTATCTGTATCTGTCCTCTAATGCTAACAGATGTAAAATTTTGAGTAAGAGTAGAATATACTTTTTTGATACTCAGAGCTTTGTTAGATGAACCTGTTTGAGAACAGTCACCTGGTTTTGACATGGCAAAAAGTCCGTTATTACTGCTTGTATGCCTGTGAGGACCATCTTTAAATATAACTACTTTAGAACATCATAATATTGTGAGAGTTCTGAAATAAATTTTAAAGATACAGCACTAAACCAAAAAATTTGTTCACAAGAGCTTTTTCTCACATGCTTATGAGTTGAGCAATTCTCAGTCACCACTGATGAACTTGATGTGACCTCACTACTATGAGTCTAAATATATCCAGAATGCAAACTTAAGCTTTTATGTAACTTTTCCCCTTATCTTCTTTTTCTAGATGGCAAAATTTTTCAGGAGAAAGTTGAATCGCTTAAGTACCTGAGAAATTCCAGCAGCGGTGGGAAGTCAATGGACAGTTCTGCATTTGTGATTACAACTCCAACTGGATTTACAGCTTCTCCACTGGGAGGTAAAGCAATGCTGAAAAAGCAAGGCCATTAAGTCACAGTCCTTTGGCAGATGATTAGAGTGCTTTAAAGCATTACTTTCCCACAAATATTTCTTACAAAGCTCCCCATGCCCCTTGGAGCTTGATCCCTGAACAGCAGAGTAATAAGAATGGAATTGAACGTGCTACCTAAACTGCTCTTCATTCTCATGTTGAGACAAATTGCAGCATTGATGCCTCAGGCAGTGAAGTGGACTGGAGAGCTGAACAATTCCATTTGTTAAATAGGCCTGCTAGAGACATATGAGAGTGCCTTAACCAGGCAATACTTGAACTAGTGAGCCATAAGCAGCTATCGTATCTGTGCAAAAAGCATTAAGCTGATACTTTTCTTTATCTGTGTATAATTGTTAACATCAGTCTAAATATAGCATTAAACTATTGGCATACAGTTATACTGCAGGTATATATACTGTTCCTACGTGATAGAGTATGGGACAGTATATCCTAAAGAACAACTTGGATACGTTGGTTATATAAATGAAAACTGAATAGTTTTCTAGGAAGTCTCATTATATAGCATGCTAAACGAGCTAAGGTCTATATAGGTAACTGCTTTAATCAGGTTTGAATTCCTCTGCTATAGATGCTGAAATAGTGTGAATTTTTTAGTTGAAGCTGGTAGCTTTTTTCAGTTGGCATGCTGTGAGTGTGATATGTTTTGCATCATTATTGGATCGGATTTTTATTCACACTTTTTACACAGATTTGCATAGGCAATAAAAAAAAAATTCGCCTGCAAGACAAAAGCTAAAACATCTTATGCTTAGGCCTTTATTGAAGCTCATTCATAGTGAGACAAATCCTAAATAAATGCATCATCTAATCAAGTTCGCCATTATAATCAAAATAGGAGTGGAAACAAATTGCTCTGATGTTTAACTTTGCTGCTACATATTTCAGATCATGTATGGCTTAGCTGTATTCTGTGTATCACCAATCTATAGAATCATAGAACAGTTTGGGTTGGAAGGGACCTTTAAAGATCATCTAGTCCAACCCCCTTGCAGTGTGCAGGGGCAGCTTCAACTAGAGCAGGTTGCTCAGAGCCCCATCCAACCTAACCTGGAATGTTTCCAGGGATGGGGTGTCAACCACCTCTCTGGACAACCTCAGTGTAAAAAATTTCTTCCTTCTCTCTACTCCAAATCTTCCCTATTTTAGTTTAAAACTGTCACCTTGTCCTGTTGCATCAGGCCCTGCTGAAGATATTGTCCCCATCTTTCTTATAGGCCCCAGGATGCTCGGGGATGTGATGTCTGGTCCACCAGAAAAGGGCACAGATGGTCAAGGGCATCAGGGCCTCAATCCCAGCTTGGTGCATAGCCCAGGAAAACAACCCCTGCCCTGTGCAGCAGTAACCCTCATGTAGCTTGTCTCTTTCTAACATATGCATCTAAATTCAGTCCCAAAGAGAAGGAGTATCCTTGTTTCCATGATGTACCAGTCAGGGCACCTCCTCAAGGCTGAACTCAAACTGATGCATGAGATACCTTGCACAATTGATGCCATGTTGCTACTTTGCTTATGAAAAAAAGCAAATTGATTCTTCAAGTACTACTTAAACAGTGAGTTCAAGTGCCTTTTAGTAAAAGCAGTGGTATAAAGAGCAGACCACAATACTAAACTGTGTGTGGAATTTGTAGTTCTCCCATACGGATCATATATGAAGCCTTACTCTTCTAAACTGTGTACCTTTTTATATCAATAGTACAAAACTGTTCTTGAATGATTATTCATGTGTGCCAGAGGAATACTTAACGTAACTTTCTGTGAAAATAGGTGTTTGAGTGTTGTGGTTCTGAAGTTGAATTTATAAATTTAGGTAAAATATTTGAAATGGTTTGTTAGATTACTTGCTACCTGCATGTGGGTTTGCAATTTGTTGCACTACCTGCTAATGTGTGCACAAGCTTGTCTGTAAGATTGTTACAGCTGTATAGATCCTTCCTATTGTCTGAAGGCCAGCCCAGTCTGACTGTTTACACGTGTATGTGTGTATATGTATTTGTTTTATGTATTTCTCATTTAAAAATATAGATGTATATTCCTGATGGATCATTATTGCATTAGTGCTAACTGGTACAAAGTTTTCAAAATACTGCTGAATGAACAAAGTCTCCTTTTTTCTAGACTAAGAGAAAGCTTCTTCTACCAGTCTGGTATACAGATTGCTTTCCTTCTTAAAAATTGTATTTTATGTAAGACAGCTGTCATGTGCTGTGAAAGTTTGACTGTTTCAGGTCAAAATGTACATGAAAAAAGGAAGCACTGTTAAATAAAACATGCAGTGATTTGTTATACAACTGAAGTACACGCAAAGCCTTAGTGTGAAAGGGTTGGTGAATAGTATTTCAACATCCACTGAAACATGTTGTTAGATTGGATCTCTTACACAAGAGCTCCAAGTAGAGCAACCTGATCTGTCTGACATTGGTTTGAGCAAGGAAGTTGGGCTAGACAATCTCCCTCAATGATTCTGATTCTGTACAAATTCCTGCTGAGGGCTAGTTGAGAGATTCATAATGTAAATCCAGAAGCTCCAATATATATGCAAATATTATTTTGCATTTTATGTATCTTTCAGATTTGAGACTTGCTAAATCTAAGGCTGCATAACAGTCGACTATCTCTACTTGACCAGCTAAATTTGAGCTATGCCAGGTGTTGAATCACTTTTGCAGCATAAAATTAGCTGCGGTCATCACTGTGTTAAATGTATGTAGGGTGTAACATCGAGGGAAAAGCTTGTTTCTAGTGTAAAAGGAATGCTAAAAAATATCCTTATTTCTCTAGGGAACACTTCCAAGGCTGCCTTACAGCAGAATATAAGCTCTCAGGCACCTAAAAGGCTTTGCAAAAGCTTACCGGCATCTCCTACTTCCTCACCTCAAGTTCATCGAAAAAGACTACCTGAAAGAATAGGAATGAGCGTTGATGACCTGCAGATTATTGGCAAGCATGACTACAGTGATCTCCAGGGTAGAACGGGTTTTGTAGGAAGTTCTGAAACGGTAAAGAGAGAACAAGAAGAGATCTATTTTAGTAGTTGTGAGTCTGCAAAAACGGTTTGTGACTCAGAGTTAACGTCAGCTGAAACATTTGAAGACATTGCAAAAGAAGAAGAGTTATCTGAAAATGCACTTGAGAGTAAAGGAGCAGATGCAGACCTGAAATGTAATGAAGGCGGTGGTGCTGCTGCAGCTGAGCCATTTTTACATCGTCCAGACAATCTGAAAGGACTGCCTTCATTTCAGAAGGGGCAGAGTAATTTTGCAGGGTTAGGGTTGGCATTTTCCGTTCATGGAGGATCATCGGCCGTTGCTCGCTGGCCAAGCTTTGCTGATAAGAATGTAATTCCTGAAGACTGGGAGAGTCTTGCTTTTTCTTCAGCTAATGAAAATATGCAAAAATCATCTGAAAGCCCTAATGACAGGTAAGCAGATAAATAAAATAATAAATCAGCAGGAGTTCAGTGTATGAGTTTTAATTTCACAGTTCTTCATCTTGATTGCTATTCTACAAAAACTGGAAGCCAGAAAATTAAGGGAATGTTTTTCAATGGCTTTCATAAACCAATTCATTAAGCTTTTAGTCTGTGAATGGCATTGTTTCAATTTTTGCATTATTTACGTACCAAACTTGAAATATCAGGAATTTTGCTATTTATAGTAGGAACTTGTTACACTGGCTCACAAAATGTCTCAAGCATGTAGTGCTGGTCAGATTATCTTTTTTGCTCTCTGCCATCCAGAAATAAGTGTTAATGTGGAGTGGTAATAGGAGTATTGGAAAAATTTGCCCGATTTTCTCTTCCTCCTGCCCCCAAGAGTAGCTAACAATATGCTTTTTTTCTTTTAGTGTTTCCTGTTGTAGACAAACTGTGATAAAACATATTCCTGTTTTCAGATGTACAGAAGACTGTCTTGTGCTTACCTGTTGTGGATTGTATGACCTCTTGCGTGGAGTTCTCCTAATCCTACCAGATATCATGCTAGAAGATGTGATGGACAAACTTATCCAACCTGATTATCTTATAGTTCTTGTGAACCACCCATCTCCTCTCATACAACAAGGAGTAATTAAAGTAGGCCTATAGAAATTGTTTTCAGCTAAAAAGTTGTGAACTAGCATAGTTAACATGTTGGAAACATGATATTTTTGTTGTTAGTATATTTTATTTTGCTTTCTTCAGTTTTCTATGTTTATTTCTGAATTTTAAGATGTTTCCCCTCCCACGTATTAAAAAAACCACAATGAAACTACCAAACACACCACAAAAGCAGAATCTTTCAATAGATGTAGCCCGTGATCTAAGCTGAAGGCTTTAGGAGCATATGGCAGCATTACTGCTGTAAATGGAGACAACAGCGCATAAAGTCAGTGTAGACCACCTCTTCAACATTAAACACATGATGCACTATGTTAATTTAAGGTGCAAGGAAAGTTTTGACTTCTAACAGTTCAGTTTCAGTTATTCTGGGGCATCATCCACACATTTGTGGTCTGAATGTGGACTTCAAGCATCAAAATTTTTTTCAGAGATATTTGTAGTATTGACAAGAACAATGTTCCTGTACGATAACGTTATGTAGATAGAAAACTTTGAGTAGATTTGTATTTTAATTTGAAGAATGATTTTATTCTTCTTTGTTAATAAAGCCATATCATTTTATTTGTATGGCTTTATTAAAATTATCAAAAAAATCTTGCATGCACTTAAATCCTCCACTTTGTGTATGCAACAAGTATAAAAAAATCGGAATGTGTAAATGTATGCGTTCTGTTGTGTGTGATTTCATCTCCCTCAGACTTGACTAAAAGCCTTACTGTCTTCAGATGGAAAGGATAAAGTCAGCCGTCGGTTGTAACAAGGGGTTGTAATAATGCAATTGCTTTATTTTTTTTAATCTGAAATCTTAAATTTTCATTTCAAACTGTTCAAATAGCAGACAAGAGCTTAACTTTCAAGCAGTTATATTAAATCTCACATTGTGATTATGCATTTATTTTTAGCTGTTGGATGCATATTTCAACAGAGCAAGGAGGGAGCAGAAGGAGAAATTCTTAAAGAATCGTGGTTTCTCCTTGCTAGCCAACCAGCTGTACCTTCACCAGGGCACTCAGGAAGTTGTAGAGTGCTTTCTGGAAATGCTCTTTGGCCGCTCTGTTGGCTTGGATGAAGAGTAAGTAATGCTTTGCTTTTGCGTCCTGGAACAATGATTAAGCTACAAGCAGTGCTCTTTGCTGGAGGCAAGGATGTCAAAGCTTTCTAATTCCTGTTCTCTTCTTAGCACTCAGCAATCATAAAAAAAAAAAAAGTTCCTTAAGTTACTCTGAAATGTTTTACTTGTACCTTTAATGTTTTAATGTATTAAACTTCTTATGACTATTGTATGGCCCTTAAGCTGTTCATAAGCAACTTCCTCTGGTGGGTGCTGTCAGCTGGGATCTTCTAAACCCTCAGTGGCCTTTGCAAGCCAAATGTCCTGTAATCAGTTTAACTCTTCCTAGGTTCTTTCCGAATCTTATGTGAAACTCTGATTTATATCCTTAGAAGCTTCAAGTTGTAGTCATCAGACTTCTGGTACTGAATTTTGGTAGGTGATTAAGGAAAAAGCTTGATGCTACAGCTGCTTCCTTGGCTTGGCTGTGAGCTTAAATCCCTATTTTCTTTGGGGAAAAATCCCACAGGTACACTATTTCCTTGTACCAAAGAGCCACCTCATATTTACAGGAAAGGAGAATGCCTTTAAGCAGATCATAATTGAAGGAAATGATATTTTTTTAGAGTTAGCCTGACTGCTTAATGATTGTACAGGGTCAGCATGCATCCAAGTATGGTCAGTAGTGCAAAAATCCTGCAAAAAGCTCCTTCTCAGCTTCTGCCTCTGCAGGATTTGTAGCCAAATAGGTTACTGTTGGCCTGATCTTCAGTCACCCCCAAAATATTCATGTTTAACTGCAGGACATAAATCTGTCTGCTTAACTAGCCCCAAAGCCAAGAACCGTTGTTTCCTTCAGGATTGATTGTGGGTCTGGAAAACTAATTCTAATGTCTTGGGTTTTTTTAGGATTGTGTATAATAATTACATGATGGGCTGATAACCTTGCAGTAGTAGTCCAATTTCTCAGTCCACAAGTAATGCAAGGTCTGAGGCACTATCCTCAATTTCTGTAATTGCAATAAGCCAGAAGTTGCCAAGCTTAATTAAAGTTCAGCAGTAATGGATATAGGTTATCAAACCTGCTGTCAGTCAGGATATTATTATATTGATGCCAAGCTGTATCTGGCTTCCTGATAGTGTCTGTGCCAGCGGTAATACTTACTACTGGAAAGATGATGCATCATTTTTTTTCTATACCCATTAAGAAAAGCCTCTGTTGTAATGAAATCTGTATTGTAGACACTGCATAGTTAGCCAAAGCTGCAAATATACTTTTTAGACACTTCATGCCTTTGTGGCTTCTTATAGTGTTTATTTTTGCTTTTATTTCCTTTAGTAGACAGGCATTGTTACTGCAGTGAAACGTAGGAAATTGCCATCTACATCTTTGCCAAAATACTGGCATAGACTCATACTCCAGTTGCATATATTAGTTGCATATACCAGCTTGCTATTTTAAAGATGTCACTCAGTTATGTTTATATTTATAGATTCGATCTGGAAGATGTCAAGAATGTTGGACTCTTTCAAAAATGGTGTGTCATTCCTCTTCTGGGTCTTATAGAGAACTCTCTTTATGATAATGTTCTGCTGCATAACTGCTTCTGTCTTCTGCTGCAAATTATAAATTCCTGCTCAAAAGTTGCAGACCTACTGCTTGATAATGGTTTGCTCTATGTGTTGTGTAATACGCTGGCTGCTCTCAACGGACTGGAAACAAAGTGAGTATTCTGTCAGTTGCTATAAAATAGTCCAGGCACAACCTTAAGTCTAGCAAAAATATTATTGTATTTGTTCTTTCTTAAATGACCAGAGAGCGTGTACAAAAATAACACTGGTTTTGAGGTTTTCAGCTTTAATTTGACCTGTAAGTGAAAGTTAATGTTTAGATATTCCATTCAAACAATGGAATATAAAATGTTCTTTCCATACCTTAAACTTCCAAGTTGAAATGACTTTTTAAAATGCAAGTTTGTCACACTGTGCAGTTTGGATACTTTTCCTAATAATACTCACCTGATCAGTAACATAAAGGTCCAGGAGACCGTAGCATTCTACTGCATCTATAGCCAATGTCAAAATGGCAGGAAAAGTATCTCCTGTGCTACTTGTGATTTTAATATTTGAGATTTTGAGCAACTTAATGACAAACATTCTGTACTTTAAAGAAAACTTATACAATGGAGGAAGGAGAGATGGGGTTTTGTTAATTTTAGTCGATATCCTGAAGTAGACACATTTCCTTTTGAGCTCAGTGTAGTTTTAGTTCAGCATGGTTTGAAAATGAGATCCTGAAGGGTTAGGGGTTTTTTGACCAACTTAGGATTTCAGACCTATTCTTTAAATTAGAAATCTGACAATAATATATCATTGCTTTTCCAATAATGTTAGAATGTTTCAAAGATTTGCAGGCATCCAGTCTGCCAAAATTAACATTAGAGACCTCTGATTACAATTTTCTAGCCTTCAGCAGTAACAGTTTTTTATAATGAAGTGCAGTATAGTATTAGGTACAGTTGGCAGAAGTAGCAAGGAGAATAATAATGGGTCTTGTTATGGGTTACAATCTACTAGAATTGTCATGTTTCTGGTAACTACAACTTTGTTTGCAGCATTCCCTTGAATGACTACAAGTTACTTGCATGTGATATACAACAGCTGCTGGTAGCAGTTGCAATTCATGCCTGCAGCTCCTCAGGTTCTCAATATTTTCGTGTTATTGAAGACCTCATTGTGCTGCTGGGTCATCTTCAAAATAGTAAAAATGCAAGGATGCAAAGTAAGTTATCTGCTTATTTTTGGGGTCACGGGACTGGAGGAGTAAATCCTTTCCCCACTGATGATTTTTTGTTTTGTTTTGTTTAAATTCATAGTCCTGCTGAGGGACAAGGGGGAGTTTTCTGGTGATCAAATATTCTTTCTCTAAGTGGTTCTCAAAGTAGTAGTTTTCCTCAGGAGCCTGCCTTCTGGTAAAGAATTGTGTACTGCTAATCTGAATAGTGACTGTAAAATTTTATTAAGGGTATTTAAATGGATACAGTTTGATTTAGCTTATTTCAGAGTAATCAAATTCAATAGCTTTTCCATGAGAACTCACTTATGTACTTTCTGTATTTGTGGAATTGAGGACACTTTCTATGTGACTTCTGTTGAGTGGTTTTACAGCTTTTGACACACTTTGTGTTCTACTTTCTTTTGTTTTTACAAACATCTGGTAAAAATTCTTGAAGACGTCTAAAGAGTGTCATATGTCCTTTGTATACCTCTCTTTGTAGATATGGCAGTTGTTCTGCAGTTAAGAGTTCTTCAAGCTGCAATGGAATTAATAAAAACTACAGCAAACCAAGATGTTCAGGAGCAAACTGGTTCAGTCCTGTCATCATCTGCACCACATCGTGCAATGTTTCAAAAGCGTAAAGGCATTGCTGGTGAGTTGCACAAGTTTGGTATTCTTGTACTTCCTCCCGTATGGATTAATTTCAAACTGTCGTTTTAGTGATACGACAAATGAGTCCTGTTGCTTTTGCTTTTTCTGTGGATTTGCTTTATAAATCAATATATATATATTTGTAATAGTGTAACCTGTACCCATTTTGAACTTGTGGGGTTTTTGTATTAGGATGAGGAAGTAGGGTACCAAAATAGAACCTCAGTCACATTTTCACTGCATTGTCTAAAGCCAGATATTACCTTCTTTTGGGGTTCTCTTCAATTCACAAGTTGCTTAGTAAAGATATTTTTAAAGTAATTAATTGTGATTTTAATAGTGAAACTTCACGGTAAGGAAATAGCAAAGTAAAGTTAGTGCTTGTAACTTTAACACAGCTCTGATGTGGGGACTGCTCTGTTGCACAACTTTCAATCACTGGTCATCCTGAAGTAAATACCTGGTATTCCAAGTTTATGGTTGGGAGTGTGAGATTTCTAGAATCCACCGTGACTGTGCTTGTACAACACTTGTGCAATTCTAGCTCCTAGCAGGAATATTTTATTTGTATATGATAGTTTGTGAATCATTCTGTAAAGATTTTGGAGTCTTCCAGTTGGAAATTGATTTTTGTATATCTCTCATATAAATAAAGCTGCATTTAAGACTTTGTAGAAGATACACTTTACAAACCTGACATGTGTTTGAGGTTTTGTTTTTTTTAAACAAAAACAAATGAACCATTAGTCCCTGTTTATTATGGGAATGTTTCTCTTGACATGGCCAGATTTTGAGGCCTCTCTCCGTCAGCCTAGTAGATACAGTTAAAATATTTTTATATTGCTGAATCTACTAAGGCACTAAAGATAAATAGTTATTTCCAAAAGAAGCAAATGCAGTCAAGGCCCACCAGTTCATATCAAGAACATTTTAAGGAATAATCTTATAAGTTACGTCTATCAAACTTAGTGACAATAGATGTGGTACAAAAATGTTGCTTATTTATAAGCTGTCAATATAACTGACTCATCATTTGTGCTGATGAAGGTACTTACTGATAGGCAGTAATTTTTCGTTGTATCATTAATTTTTAATTCCTTATCCTAATTATATAGTAAAAAGAAGAATAAATAACTTTTTAAGAATCTGCTTTACAGGAAGATAAGGAAGCTGCACAATAGATCTGATCTTGAGACTAACTCATTTCATAATACCACTTACTGAATTTTATATACTTATTTTCAAATAGACAAACTTTTAGAAGAAAGAGACAATCACCCAAATGACAAGTTCCCTTCAATATTAATGATTCTCAAATTTTTTATTTCCTTAAATGATGTACAGGTTTTGGGTGAAAGCAGTTGCTGAGTGATTAGTTTCTTTTGTGCATTTTAGTAGGATGCTATTAATGCTTCTTTACTTAAAGGCTCCAGAAAGTTTTCACTTGCTCAGTCTGATGCTCTGCTGATGAAAATGCGCTCACTAGCGAGTGAGGAATTCAACATGATGATGCAGCGGAGAATGAGCCAAGAAAATCCTGTCCAAGCCACGGAGACAGAGTTTGCACAGAGGTTACAGAGGCTGACTGTTTTAGCTGTGAACAGGCTCATTTATTTAGGTAGGATTTCTTGTTGTTTGTTTTGGTTCTGGCAGAGCCAATGTAGTGCTATATGGAAAAAGAATTCTTGCTTTTTGGAGCGGTGAAGTGTTTGAGAGAAAAGTAATACCATGGACACTAGTTTAATGTATTTAACCACAAAGCATTGTTCTCTTGGTGATTCCCCCCCCCCCCAGTATTATGTAACTGACAATCTGGATACAGTTTTTACCTGAATGAACAGAACAAGTTGTTTTAATTTTGTGTTAGTCCATTCATGTGTTGACTGCCTGAATTATTACCTGAAGATTTAAGTCTGTCAAAAGTAGCATCTGCTCTCTTAAAATGCATCTGTTTGCATGTTTCTATGAAATGGCTACTTTTGTTAGCGAAACTTGATGATTTTGAGGGCTAGGTCAAATTTCACAAAGGCAAGAGAAAGAGTATGATAAGTATAGTAGTAAAGGCAGTGTCTGATTTAATGCTAATTAATGGATCATAGGATTGTATTGCTTGAAATGGTGCTGATCAATATGTGCCTCTTAAATTTTAAGCATCTACTGAAGAGTGCCTTGATGTACTGGGTATAACAGAAAACACAAGTCAAAGCAGACTTTCAGCATCCCAGATGGAAGTTCCTGAAGAGGAAAGCCAGCAAGAACTGCCTAGCAGAACAAATCCTTTTCTTAAAGAAATATTCAAGATGTTGGTGGAAGGAGTCAAAGTATCCATTGTAAGTAATTAGATGTTGTACACATTAAAATTATATTTCACAAGGTTCCTTTATTAGGAACTTTTCATTCATAAAGTCTTCTGTCCATAAATGCTTTTTTACTGCTTCTCTCAGATCAGCTATGGCATTAAAAACTCTGTTCAGATTCCCAGATATTCTGCAGTTGTGAAATAATAAGGTAAAAATCAGAATTTATGCATTTTACATTTAGCAAAATTCTGCTTCTTGAACATGCATACAAAGGTTAAATAGACTTCTCTGTAGCTCACAAATTTGCTTTGTCTCTTAAACCTCAAGGTTTAAGTTTTCTGGAGCCTAGAAAACAAGATCTGCTCTACATCCAAAGATGTTGGAGGGTTTCTGAGCAATTTGTATATAATATATTCTTGGAGTTGGGAAGTGGAACTTTATCCTTTTCAATTGTTGCTTAAGGGCTTAGAGTTTTCTCTTTCAGCATGCAGGTGTTAGCTTGTCAACATTTACAAGGTGATCAGGTTTTGCTTGGGTAATTTGAAGTGGTTTTATTGGAAAATTACTGCTTCTCACCTCCCTATTTCTCTTAGGTCATCTTTATAAAAAGCAGCTCAACCTAACTTTCTTTGTAGCTCTGGAAAATTAAGTTTGTTAGGTCCGTTATGCTTCCATCATGTCATACTTGCAGTACTTCTCAAAGATGGCAGGCTTCATTTTGTGAGCACAAGCACCTTAATTGAACACCTGACTTTTAATCTTTTGAGGTAATCCATTCAGAAACTATGGATTGACATAGAAGGGCTACTCGTTAAAATACGCAAATAACAACAAAAAAAACCCCACTTTAATCTTTAAACCCTCTACATCACTATTTTCACTTTTTGGATTGTTGTATGGTCCTTCTAACTCAATATCCAGTTTAGCTAGGAGTTGCATTCCTAATAGTGACAGACTGAGGAAAAAATATGCTTATTTTTTTAGAATGAACAAACCCTTCTTTCACTTGTAGTAGAACACCTTTTAACCTGTAATAATAATAATAAAATGAAACACTTTATTTTGGTAGAGAACCCTTTATAGTCTTACATTTTTACTATATTAACTGTTTTGGTTTGTAATGTGAAAAGATTGGTAAAACGAAGTTCTAACCCTGTAATATTTAAATAATTGTCTTTTACTTAGGGCACCAGCAGAATGAACACTCCAAAGCAGCAGTGGAAGAGAATCCTCTTGTCATGTAAGGACGCTTTCCGTACACAGCTCGGGAGGCTTCTTGTGCACAACTTGTCTCCAGCAAGATCACTGCAAGAGAGAAAGCAGGCTTTGGAGATGGCACAGGAAGTAAACCATCAAGAGATTATGCGTGACTGTCTTAGCCCAACTTTGCAAGTAAGCTCAAGAGTGTTTGAGAGAAGTTTGTAAAACCTGCATTTAATATTTGGTTTAAATTTTACAGTGATTTAGGACTGGCTAAAGTTGGTCACTGCTGTTTCAGTGATGTTTAGTATAATGACAGTTGGGTCATACAACATGCCGGCATGTACCTTGGCTGCTGCTGCATTATCCTGAGGGTAGATAGCTCTGGAAGAGGCAAGATAGGGATTATGTCTGGGTATGTTGATTCTGCAGCACATCAACCATCACATCTCTTGTGTAGTGGAAAAACAAAAGGAGGGACTAGTTTTAACATGAATAATTTTACTGAGGATGCTAGAAGTTAGAAAAAGCAGATTAATGAAGGAATTACCCTTGCTTTGGAATTCTTAACTGCAGACTTCATGAAACTTGTAAGAACTGTTTGCCACTTGATTTTAAGAGGCAGTCAGACCTCAATCAGAGCAGTACTCTTTATCTTTTCTTATTTAGTCTTTATTAATTCTGAAGTGGGACTGTATTCTATGTTATCTCAAATAACTGAACAGTCTGCCTGCTTTGCTGGGTTTGCGAGGAAAAATCTTTTGTGATTGTACTCTTTCTTAGTGCAAACTTGAGAGAGTGTGTTTATTAGAAACACAATCAGGAATCGTGTGGGAATGTAGCAGAGATCTTCAGGAACTTGCAAGAATGAAACAAATTATGTAGGACACACCACAGTTTTTTGTATACTAAGAAGAGAAAGTACTTCATGGATGAACCTATGACAGTTATTTTTCTGATCATGTATACATTATTCAATTAAATTAACACTTTCACAGTAAGGCAAGAGCTGATACACTAGCAGTGGCTTCTTTGAGGGAGTGTCATGTTGACTGCATTTATGGCCTCTGTTTAACTTCATTATTTGTCAGTTCTAATTTGATTAAGCAAACAAGGTGTAGCATTCTTGGCAGGCAAAATTAGGAGTCTCTGGTACATATTTCCTGAAGTGTAAGCAAGGCTGCAGGAGCTGAGTACTTGGGAAAAACAACATAGCTTTCTTGTAAGCCATTTGAAAAGTCACAAGATGTTGGGGAAAGTTTTATCATGTGGAGGTTTAAATTCAGCATGTTCTTTTCTAGTTTTAGAAAAGTTTTTTCTTCAAACATTAAAGCAGCCATTTTCTTTAAATCACAGAAAAATTGGTAGAAGAAATCTGTCCAGGCTGATAAGAAAAGGGAATAAAACTGAAAGAAAAAACTGTTCAGCATTGTATTGTGGAAATGAGAATGACCATACATCTGTCTTCCCCTCTTCTCTTCTTTTCATCTTCCAGCATGGACCTAAATTAGTGCTCTATTTATACGAGCTAATGCACAATCACAGTGATGAAATGACCAAAGACGAACAAAGAGCAGCGGGAGACTTTGTGAATACATTGAAATGTTGTGGCTATAAATGCATTCCTCTGAGCCCACGACCAAAACCAGATCTAATAAAAGCTTTGAAAGAGGTTTGTGAATAAAAGCTTTACTTCAAAAACTGGGTATAATTGAGACAATTGTCTGTTATATGGGGTCAGAGTTTTACTGCAGACTGTGGTTTTGTTTGCTTGGTGCACAGCTTATGCTTTTGGGGGAGATTCTCTTTGGGTTCTGTATATTTGTCACATACACTCAATGCTTCACGGCAAGTTCCCATGTTAATGCTTCTTTGTTAAGCATATTACTTGACCTAGGCAAAGACGAGAATTCATAATAAGCTACTAGTATCTCTCATTGTCAAGAAAAAAGTAATTTATATGGTTCCTTGGGAAAAAAAAAATAAAATAAATTTGTCTAAATATAATAAATCTGCGGTAACTGAAATGAAGTCTTGATGGTTTTAAGTGCTGTGAAGATACCAGATGAACAGTTTTGTAAGTCTCTTTTTTAAATTGACATATCCTTTGGCCTCTGCTTCCTTATTTTGTCCATCTGGACAAAAATAGTAATGTATAAAACTTCCATTCAGGACCAGAAGAAATATGAGATGGAAGAAGGTGTAAACAAAGCTGCTTGGGAGAAGACAATGGCTAATAATCGTCAAAAGTAAGTGCCTTCCTAAAGGGGCTGAAAGAACTCTCTAAGAATGTTCTCTCTTCAGCACACCCCATTGCCAAGTTCCCTGTGTGATTATTATAGATGGTTTGGTTTTCTTTGTTTTTAAATTAACAGCATTGCTAGCTTTCAGTTTTTATTTTTACCGTTTTAAAAGCAGCATATGCATTTTAATAGGTTATATAATAAAATGGCATTGTGTGAACTTCAGAATACTGAATTAGGAGTTTTTGACATTTGACAGGTCATGTGTATCTTTACAGCTGTTGTATCTGTCCAATCAGCTCTCCTGTTGTGGTCTTTGCAATTAAATGTGAGACAGATGTTCCTGCAGATAACCCTGATCTTCAACAAATTAAATATCATTATATTCAGCGAAGTATTTGAACACATCTGTGAGCTACATAGACTGCTGCTACTTGGCATAATGTAAATTTTGGTAGCTTGTGGTAGATTAAGAGGTTCTTTCTGTTAATTTACATTTCAGGCTTTGCCATAAAAATTGAGATCTTAGATGCACACTGAATATGCTTCAGTGTAGGCAACTGTATTAACTATGAAGGTCAACTTAGTCAAGTCTGTCCAGATAAGCAGTAAGACACTACTATGTTGAATAACTTAAGAGATTTGAGCAGCAGTAAATTACTGGTTTTAGTTCAGATTTTTATTGTAATGTGTACACATTATTTAGTAAAGCATGCTAATATATACCATTGATCTTCTGGTTAGCTTATCTTGTCTTTAACCACAAGTAATAGCATTTTTGAAGGTTAAGAAGCAGAAGGCATTCGTGAGTGTTGTGAAAATTATGTGGGCCAGTTTGCTCTGCATCTACTACAACAAGGACTATGGCTATCTACTGCCAAACTGGTTGCATTTTATAAGCGTTTTTTGCCTTCCCTTTTCAGTGTGTTTATTTGACATTTTAAAACATAGCTCTTTTTCCTCAGTCTCTTTCAACGCCTGGATACAAAATCTAAAGACATTTCTAAAATAGCTGGAGACATCACACAAGCTGTGTCTCTGTCACAAGGAATGGAAAGGAAGAAGGTAATCCAGCACATCAGGGGGATGTATAAGGCAGAGCTAAGTGCCAGCAGACATTGGCAGGAACTTGTTCAGCAGCTTACCCATGATCGGTAAGTTACACTCTCATCTCTGTGAGACTCAATGCCTGACATGTGCTTCTTGTTCTAGTTAGAAGCACATGAAATGTAGATGATAATAACATCAGAATTACTTACTTTTTACTAATCATGTAATGATTAAAGACTTTGAAAATATTTGATTTATTCTGTTATTTTTAGGATGAGTAGCCAAGTACTATTTCTATGCCTTTTAGACAGGCTTTTGGTCAGATACATTTTGCTGTGCCTAATACAAGTGAAGAATGTAATAAGTTTTCCATACCTTGCATTACGTTGATGGAGTAACAAAACATTTTTTGGGTAATGTTATTCACATCAGTGAAGATATCTGGGTGCTTATCTGCATAGAATAAAAGATGTTAAGTCTTGAAGAAACCAAACAATGGTATTTTTACCATTGAACTAGATTTGTCACGTTTGCAGCAGCTGAGTTTTCAAAATTGGATTCATAATATTGCTATTTTCATCAGAACTAGTAATTTCAAGAGCAGTCTTATAGTAGTAACTCATAAGTAGTCAGTCAGTGTAGCTCATGAAAATAAACTACATGGTTCAGTCTTAATACTCTTTCAGAAATAATTGCCCAGTTTAGTATTGTGAAACTTCTGCCTTTCCACTGTTTAAAGAGGGGAAAAAAAAAACCAAAAAATGAATAAGCATATGTACTGCCTCTGCTGCCAAACTAACATACTTTGTTTTTTTCAGAGCTCTCTGGTATGACCCAGTATATTACCCAACTTCTTGGCAACTGGATCCAACCGAGGGCCCAAACAGAGAGAGGCGCCGCTTGCAGAGGTGCTACCTAACTATCCCAAACAAATACCTACTCCCAGACAGGCAGAAGCACGAAGGTAATTATAACATCGTCTTGGAGTATATCTGAATTGTAATGACTACTAGTGCCTTATTTGTGGGTTTTTTAATAGGTGTGATAAAAACTCCATTATCTTATCTATTTGAAGACAAAACACATTCTTCTCACTCTTCTACTGTAAAGGACAAAGCTGCAAGTGAACATATAAGGTAAGGTTTGGTAACACTTCCCCTTCCCACATTCTCCCATTCCAATGAAATAGTTTTCGTCACATTTTGTCTAAATAAATGTTTAAAAAAAAAAAAAAAAAAGCAATTGACATAAGAGACAAGTGTCAAAAATGGTAGGCTTTTTTGCTATACTCGTAAGCAAAAGATCAGAGCTACCAACACATGTTTTCCTGAGTCTTAACAGTCTTACCTCCATGACTTCCAAAATCAGTAACAGCAAGTACCGTCTGGTGTGATATGGAAGTGGGACTTGTGTGGGATAACTTGATGGGATTTCTTTAGTTGTTTGTCACTTGGATATCTACAACAGGCGGTGCTACTAGATCTGGTAGGTCGTTCTATCAGTGTTCAAAAGTAAATGGTTTTCATTCTCTCTGCTTTCACAAACATTTTACTCAACTCTGCAGTTCTGTCAATTTATCACCTATTACAGACACTAATGCTGCCTAAAATAGCTGCAGAGAAGGCAAAGAAATAACTACAAATACACTAATGTGCAAATCTAGAAAGCTGAGGTTCTGTTTTCTTATGGTGTTGAAAAGTATTTCAACTGTAGCCTTTGAGGCTATTAGTTTTAGGCACCTGCTGAAAGGTGCATAAATCTGTAAGCAATAACACACTTTGAAATATTTCAGAGTTAATCGAAGATGTATAAGTGTAGCACCTTCTCGAGAGACTGCTGGCGAACTGTTGCTAGGTAAGTAGAATTTTCAGTCCTCATAAATTTTTGGGTAAGATTCTGTTATATATATATAAACTTGCTGATTTTAAGTAATTGGGCTGTTGCTTGATTTATGCATTATATACTTTATAGATTGGTTTTGCCTTTCTTCCCTACTGTTTGCATGAGTGCTGTTTGGACTATAGTTAAGTTTTAAAGTTTCAAACCACTTGCTAAAATATGTGGAATGATAAAGTCTGTTTCTAACAAGTATTGTCTTGCCCAGCTACTGTTCTTGCTTTTCTTAACTCCTGGACACTATTTATAGAACATTAAGATGCATTATACCAATAGTAATATCATGTACCATTTTGAAACTGTTTTTTACTGCAGGAAAATGTGGCATGTATTTTGTTGAAGACAATGCTTCAGACACAATGGAAAATTCAGTAAGTATTAAAGCACATTGTCCAGCTTTATTTTTTCCAAACTATGACCATGAGCAGCTTCTGTCTACTGCTGCTGAGATTGCTGGAGTACTAGAGTTAGAGGTATCTGGACAAGGCCAGCCAAAATGATTAGTTTGGGTTCAGTGTTAATTCTGTTGCCCCTGACTGGAATTGGTGATGAGAGCAGAAAAGGAAAAGATGTGAGGGTCTGGGAGGAAACGGAGGGGGTGATGTGGAGAGGCTTCCGCACTTTGCTGTGCATTGCTCTGAGCTCAGCCTAAGTATGCAGAGCTTGCTTTGGTCTGCACCTAAGGTAACTTGCCTTCCTGGAAGCTGAAGCACTAGGAAGTACAGCAACTCGGTGTGTGAATTGTGCTGTACTCTACAGCATCTGGGTCTTCACTTTTTCATTATACAGGATGTTCTTGTTCCCCCGTTATCCTATACAAGAGAGCACTGTTTTATGGAGCGAACTGGAACTGACCTAATCCTGATATACATGGTTCTGATGTATTATTTAATGATGTGTTATTTATCCACTAGACATTTAGAAAAACTAATCAAGATATGGGTTATACTGCTGAAAGTTTTCAATTTTTTCCAGGAAGCTTTTCTTTGCACCCACTATGCAGAAAGTTACTGTGGTTTAATACGTTATCGGCTGTTTTGCTGCTTTGTCCATTAATGAACTGTCAGAACTGGGATTTGTGGCAAAGCTTTGCTTGCTCTGGTTGCATGTCCAATGCTTTAGCTTGAGCCAGTGAAAATACAGCATTGCATGTTAGTGTTCGATAAGGACCTGGCGCAGCGGGGGAGTGTGTATGATGTTCTGCCCACTGCCTTGAGGTGACTGGAAGATAGGAAACATCAGATCTGAAGAAAATCACAATGTCTTAAAGTATCACAGCAAAATTAAAATTTGCCTTATGATATGCTGTATGGTTATACACTGGCTGCTTTGAAGGGTTTCTTGTTTGGAAAATCTACTATTTAAAATAACTATTTCAACTGCAAATTCTGCAGAGTTTTCATGGAGAAACTGAACCTGCATCATTTTCTTGGACCTATGAGGAAATTAAAGAAGTTCATAAGCGCTGGTGGCAGTTAAGAGACAATGCTGTGGAAATATTTCTAACAAATGGCAGAACTTTACTCTTGGCTTTTGATAATACAAAGGTAATGTGGCACTGATGCGTAATAATACTTGAAAGTATTTTACTGTGTCTTCAGAACATGTACACTAATGCATTAGTTTTTAAGGAAACCTGTTGCATGGACTGATTAAATTCTGCCTAATAGCTCTGAAAAAACTTTGGTCAGTTAGACTTACAGACAAACACAATCACGTTGTAAAGCACATCTTACTTAAGACATTAAAGAGTCTTAGTAGTACTTAACATTATTCCATTGCAGCAGATATCTGGAAATTTTTTTAAATGAGAAACTTATTAAGTTTTGGTGGTTCGAAGCTTTTTACACTATATGATTAAATCTGTGGTATTTTCTTCTAGGTCCGTGATGATGTGTACCACAATATCTTAACTAACAATTTGCCTAACCTGTTGGAATATGGAAATATTACTGCTTTGACCCACCTATGGTGCACAGGACAGATTACTAACTTTGAATATTTGACTCATTTAAACAAACATGCGGGCCGTTCCTTCAATGATCTCATGCAATATCCAGTATTTCCTTTTATACTTTCTGACTACACCAATGAAACGCTGGACCTAAATGATCCATCGGTATATAGGTAATATGAAATGTTTGGAACTGGTTATTTCCAAGTACTTGAACTGATCATCCAGTATAGCTTTTTAACTTTATTGCACTAAACTGCACACGTACATGAATGGAACTATTCAGGGACAAGCCTCATCCATAATAACTTGAGCTTTTTACAATAAGTGGCTGGTTCAGATATTGATATAAACTGCCTGTTATTACGAGTGTGTATATTTAAAGGATGCTATGAATTGGACTTATATACTGTCCACAGCTTTAAATAAAAGCTTTGTTTAAATTCATGTGATTTAAAAACTTCCAGGCCAATTAGCAAAAATACAATAGGAAAGGTAATAATATTGTAAGTTATTTGGGCAGTTACAAAATCATATTGTCTTTGTTGTGAATAGATCTAAGTGAATTGTCCCACCCTAATAAATTTCTGTTAAGCACATTTAACATTTCTGTGCACAAAGTCTTTTCCTTTATATGATGCCTCTGATTTGAAAGAGGCACTTTGCGTTTGCTTGCCTGTTACTGTGCTATGAAGTAGCCTTTGGATCTGAGTTTGCCTTTAGCACTAACTAAAAGTGGCCTTTCTCATTTTCTAAACTCTTGTAAAGTGCTATAAAGTGTGGCTTGTCCTTTTCATTATATTAAAAGCACTATTTTTCATAATGCATTATTAAATGGTGTGAATCAGCATCTTTATAAAAATGACAAGATATCACTACTACTTCTGTTACAGAAATCTGGTCAAACCAATAGCTGTGCAGTCTAAAGAAAAAGAGGATCGTTATGTGGATACTTATAAGGTAGTTTGGATAACTTTTTCTTCTTGCTTTTTTTCCTGTGTATAAATGATACAGAAGCTTTAATATTTTTAATGTATCTTGACGGGGGAAAAAAAGAAGTGACCAATTTAGTATGTTGTGTATGGAATTGTCATTTCCAGTATCCTGTGTTTCCTGGGACTCGTTTTGTAGCATGCTTGGAACCTGTGTTTGTCTGTACCTGAAATCATAAATCAATTAAGTCTTTTTGTGTGGTACTGCTGAGGTTAAACTAGTACCTTCTTTCATATAAACGTACATATATTTAAAGATTCCCTAAAGTTCAGGAAGATAATTTATTGCTATTTATTTGAAATTACTTCAGTGGAACTTGTGGTTATTATTTCTGTTTATTAATAAAAAAACTGTTTTCCCTCAAGGACTCTGTTATTCTAATATGCCTTACTATGATTACAGTGCTCTTTGATTTTTGCCCTTTAGAATGTTTTAAAGGCTGTAGGAAACAACAACTTGCTGAGAAATGAAAGCATCTGCAGCTGGACCTTCAAACTTATGTCTGTATCATCATGGTCTAGTGTATTATTTGCAATTTTTTTTTCCATTTACCATTGAAAAGCTGGTACAATGACTCTACCATCTTAGAAAAAAAAGAAGGAAAAAAGAAATAACTACCCCAAAATGAAAGTAATAAATACTGGAAAATAGGTCATTTAAATTGACATAAGACTAAGTAAAAGTGCTTTAATGTAATTATTTTTTCCCAAATTACTTTGGGAAAACTGATCACATGTGTCATATGCTTTAAGTGTCTCTTGATTCCAAATTACTTTTAAATGTATGTTCCTCTAAAAGTTTCAAGTTTTATTCCTAAACAAATTTGGCAAGCTCTTATTTCTCTTATTGGAATGGAGTCTAAGTAGAGTTTTGTGAATTTTTTTTTTCTCCCCTCCCCTTACTATTTTTTTTAGTATTTGGAAGAAGAGTACCGTAAAGGAGCACGAGAGGATGATCCAATGCCTCCTGTACAACCCTATCACTACGGATCTCATTATTCCAACAGTGGGACTGTGCTTCATTTCCTAGTTAGGCTGCCACCTTTTACTAAAATGTTTTTAGCCTATCAAGGTAAAATTACTTTTGCTTGCACTTGCCTTTCACATCTGAGCCTTGTCCCAATGACCCAGGAATGCTATACACTACTGTTTAGCATAGGTTATCAATTCCAAATAGCTGAGTTCAGTAAAATTAAATCTGCTATGCTTTCACATAGCTATACTTTAACAAGCTAGACCATAAAGCTGTACATCTTATATTTATACCTTAGTGTATGTAGAATAAAAAGCTGATCTATATTTGACTTGCTGTTCACGTGTAACACAGTGTAACTGATGTAGAAGAATTTTAAATGTTCTCAGCTAAGTGGAGAGCAAGTTAACTACTTGAAGTTGCAGATGTGCAACTGTTACCATGTCCATCACTGATGTAACAAATTCAATTTGGATTTCTTTACAGATCAAAGTTTTGACATCCCAGACAGAACTTTTCACTCTACCAATACAACCTGGCGACTCTCTTCTTATGAATCAATGACTGATGTAAAGGAGCTTATCCCAGAATTTTTCTACCTTCCCGACTTTCTAGTTAACAGAGAAGGTATACTAAGAGGATAACAAAACTATATACCCAAACAGCTGTATGGTTGAGCCTATGGGTTGAAACTGAAAACATTTATATCCCTTGACTAAATATGTTAAGTAGCTGATGTGTGGGAGAAATCTGGCATGAAAGGGAAGTTTTTTCATATGTCAGAGGTGCAAAAGAGTTTTGTTTGATTTCTCCATTTGAATGAATATGTACAGCTTGAATGTGTTGGGGGGTACACAAATTGTTAATGGTGCTGCTTTGTTGTTCAGCACTGTGCTTAACTGTTAGCTTTCACAGAACCCTATAAAGACTTTTTTGAAGTTACTGTCTACTAAAATTTTGGAACGTTTACTCCTCCATTCCTAGGTTTTGATTTTGGAGTGCGCCAAAATGGTGACAGAGTTAACCACGTCAATCTTCCACCCTGGGCTCGTAATGATCCTCGTCTATTCATCTTGATCCATCGTCAGGCTTTGGAGTCTGACCATGTTTCCCAGACAATCTGTCACTGGATTGACTTGGTGTTTGGTTATAAGCAAAAAGGCAAGGCCTCTGTTCAGGCTATTAATGTCTTTCATCCCGCAGTAAGTATTTGTTAAGCAGTGCGTTTGTTCATTGTACTTAGTAACTTAATGGGGGAGAGTTCAGTCTGACTTGCTTGGAAAGCATCTAGCATGAAGCAAGATCCCTTGTTCATGAAGACTTTAATCATTTCAATGCAGGACTGATAAGATCCCAGGGACTGTTGTGAGACTTGGTGAGTTTGTGCGTGTCTTCCTTGCCTTGCAATAGGTGTGGGTATGAGGTTTAGATTTTCTGGGCAGTTGTTTCCAGTTGCATACAGATATTGTGCTTGTGGGCACTTGCTTCCATCTCATTCAAAAGAAGCCTCTCATTTAGGCACATTGTGTTGCAGCTTTTGATAAAATCAAAATAGTTCAGTTTGTCCTGAACTAATTATTTGTTCTTCATTTCGTATACATCTTGTTTTATCCATCTAATGACCACTTTCCTCTTCAGTAAATTTAATTTCAAATGAGTCTTCATTTAATGTAAAGCCTTCCAGAGTTGAACTACTTACTTGTAATATGAATATCTCTGATTGTATTCTTCAGCCTCAATCCTTACTATCCTAAGGCCTGCTCAGCCAGGCAGTCCTGCTTTCAAGTGCATTCAAACGTGGTCTGTGTTTAGTGCTCATCGTATAGCTGGAAGAACTACTGGTCCAGTAGTGTTTGGTAGTGGTGGCTTTTTATTTTCAAGTAGTCATCCAAATACTTCCCTTCATTTTCTCTTTATTCATGCTTAAGTAGTGATTTAGTTACCATAAGTTTCAAATGTTAACTTCGTGTGTGTTCATTGAAGTGAATAGTCAAGGCCTTTGTCAGTGTGACTGAGCAAAAGTACGTGGTTTACAATTAGACAGCCATGAAAAAGACAACTAGAGAAAGGAATTTCCTCTCTCCTGCAATATGAGGGTTCTTCCTCCTTCTCCACCCAAACCAGAGCTTTAATATATTAATTAATAAGAGGTACAGAAAAGAAACTTTTCCATTTTTTTGTTTATCATCATCAACCCTTCTGTTTTTGCAGAGATTAGTAAAGGTCTACCAAGAAAACATCTTGGATGGAAATTAGTCACGGAATACATGTAGGAGCAGCTCACATGATAAATCTTTACTGGTAGTTACCTCAAAGTGGTGACAAAGTTACTGTTCTCAGTGGCTCTTTAGTCATTATGGCTGCTGTGGGATGGCTTCTGGTCCAAGTCTTAATCAAACAACTGAAGTGTGCCTTTAGATTTGTGTGCATGTGTTGAGAAATCCTTCCCAAAGACAAACTCAACAAGCTTATTCTTGCTTCTCCCCATTTTTTTCCCCTCCTCTCTAGACCTATTTTGGGATGGATGTTTCTGCTGTTGAGGATCCTGTTCAGAGAAGAGCCCTTGAAACAATGATAAAAACATATGGGCAAACCCCTCGCCAGCTGTTCCATGCAGCACATGTTAGCAGACCTGGATCCAGGCTTATCATGGAAGGAGAGCTTCCTGCTGCCATGGGATTACTAGTGCAGTTTGCTTTCAGGGAAACCAGAGAGCACACTAAAGAAATAATATATCCAGTATGTCACTTCCATTTGCAAGATGGTTTAATTAACATTCATATGCTGTAATTATTTTACCCTTACATTTACAGTTTCCTTCCTAATACTGAACTTACTACCCATATTATACTGTAAAGAAAATACACAAAATTAGTAAAGTGACAGTGAAAATTAATTTATTTTTTGTCTATTTTGTGTCAAACTAAGATCTGAATTTGTCTTGGTTATAGAAGAAAAGATATTGGAAAGCATTTCACTTAACCCGTTTTATGCTTCCAATTACGATTTCTGGAATCTGTGTAAACCTGTAGTTGGTAAATATTGTGCTTTCTTCTGTCCTCAAGTTTCTCATTGCCTGTAGGACAGTTAACTTTGTTCATTTTAAATACTTGTTTTCCCTAAAGTCCAATGAGAAACTAAATCCTTGCATCTAAAGAAATCTGTATTTATCTCTAAACTACCTGAAGTACAAGCTTGCTGTCTCAGCCCTTAAAGAAGTGGGAGAACTCCCTTAAAACTAATTGTTTAGCTGATAATACTACAGTGCTTCATGCTTGACTTTCAAGTGTTTTTAGAATACTTTAGCAGTTCTTACCATGGGATTGCTTATGAGAATGTGATATGAATGATTCTCCCTTACTAATAAATTGATGATATTCTGAAAACTTTTTACTACCTCTTAATTTGAACCTTATTTGTACTTTGTTTTAGAGTCCATTACCATGGATAAAAGGCTTGAAGTGGGGAGAATATGTTGGTTCCCCAAGTGCTCCAGATCCTGTTGTCTGCTTTAGCCAACCTAATGGAGAAAGGTTTGGCTCTCTGCAGGCTTTACCAACTAAAGCTATCTGTGGTTTGTCCCGCAAGTTTTGCCTCTTGATGATATATAGCAAGGAGCAAGGTATGAATTTGTGCTTATTCTACACATGCACAATACCTAAGACAATGAGCCATAAAAAAAAAAATCTAATGCTACTATTCTTCTCCATCAAACTTCCCTAATTTAGTCACTTTTGCCAAAGATCGATTCATAAATCCAGTAACAGCTTCTACATGTGTAGTGTCTTTGCTGGAGTGTGGATTTTACTTGTAACTTTGAGAACTACATAAAGGCATGCTGCAATTAAGTTTATATTTTTCATCAAAGTGACTGAAGCATGAGGATTTAATTTCAGAATTTGCCAGTAGATTCGGTCCAAGAAGAACTGAAGAACAGATGAAAAGAACGTGTGGAAACAGAAAGGAAAATTAAAGGAATGATTTTTTTAGAGGTAGAGAGTAAGGAAAATTATCAGTAAAAAGCAGAGGTGAAGGCTCTTCTGCTTTCAGATAAACTTCTTGAAGGGATTTTTATTGATAATGTACAAACAGGTTCTCATACTCATGTTTTCTTTATAAACTGTACTACTGAATGTTTGTTTTCTAAATAAATGGCTTCATATCTAGCCAACAAAAATAAGTACTTGTTGCCCTTGAAGTTACGAAAAATCATTTCTCTGGGAAGTATTTTGTCAGCTTCTTCCCCTTTCCAATAGATGCAGCTTTTCTTAAAAAAAAAAAAAAAAAAAAAAAAAAAAAAAAAAAAAACAAAAAAACTTTGTTCAGGCTGCAAACTCTTTGGAGAACACTGAATGTTTACACAGTCTCTGAAAACTGTTTATAATACATTACAGATTAAGCCATAGCCTAACAGAAAATTCCTTCTTTTGAAAACTTGGAGTTTTTTATATTCTAGCTTGTAGTAATACATGGACCTGAGATTTTTGCTGTGGACTATCAAAGTGATCAACTCTTTGGTTGCCTATGACACAATATTATATGTTGTCTTTCAGGTGTGAGAAGCATGCACAGTACTGATATTCAGTGGTCGGCTATCCTGAGCTGGGGATATGCCGATAACATTCTACGACTGAAAAGCAAGCAGAGTGAACCTCCAGTAAATTTTATACAGAGTTCACAGTTCCATCAGGTAAAAAAAAATCAGTCTCTTGGCTTTCAATTTAATATTGCTAGTTTAAGTGGTGGCCTGACTTGGCAGTAAGTACTTTTGCTTTCATTTTTCTTGGAGATAAGCATCCAAACACAACTGTTTTTAATCCGATTCCCCTTTGGAATGTGTCCCTCATTGCTCCAGTGTATCTTGTTACTCAGTGTTTTTCTGTGCGAGGTAAAGATGCTTCTTGAATATATTTGATTTTTGTAGCTTTTCTCTCCCATGGAATACTGGTGTGGTTTTAGAAAAGCTTAAGTTCTGGGCCAAGATTCCTTGGAAAAAGATTGTCCAAAAGATTGTTAGGGAACACTGCATAATCTGTTACGCTCCAATGGCTGGTGAGATTCTACCGAAAAGATTTTGTCTGATGATGTGGCTGTATATCTAGAAGTCTGCAGCAGTTCCCTGCGCTTTCTGTGCAGCCCAGAATTCACAGATAATTTCCCCCTTTACTTTGTTTCTGAAGTAATAACAAATATGACCTGGAGAAGGTGTACTTTAACTCTTGGATTTCTTTAGCTTAGATATTTTACATGACTTCTCTTAGGATAACCAATAAAGAATCAGTTTGACCAAATGCTCTGGCATAATGAAAATAGCAGTTAGAATAGTTTCAAAATTTTTTTTCTGGCTTTGTTTTGTCTTTTCAAGGTAACAAGTTGTGCTTGGGTGCCAGACAGTTGTCAGCTGTTCACAGGTAGTAAATCTGGTGTCATCACAGCATATATGAACAAATTCACTAGCAATACGGTAAGTTCCATTGGATTTTATGTTTAAGTATCTAGCTGTATTCACTATTACAGTTTCTTTTTTAAACAGCACAAGTGGGAAAAGGGGAATATGTTATATTCGGGACAATTGCTAAAAAGATCAAGTGCCTATTTTTCAAGGATCCTTTTTTGACATGCTTAAATAGATTTATGTCAACGTGTTTAGCTGTGTGTTTTCTTAAGCTGCTGTTCACATACCGCTAGCCTTTAGTCAGCCCTCATCATCTGGGTGTGTAACTGATTACACATACAGCTTTGACTGTATTCAGGCTAGGGCTTGGAATTGATGGTCTGGCACAATCAAGCTTCCCACATTAAGGAGGAACTTTTTCTCTAAAGCAGATGGAGCCTTTCAAAGCTACCTTGAAAGGATGTTGTAGAGAGGTAGGCACTGGTCTCTTACAAGTAACTAGTGACAAAACAGGAGGGAATGGCCTCAAGCTGCACCAGGGGAGGCTTAAACTGGACATTAGGAAAATTTTTTTTCACTGAAAGGGTTGTCAGGCATTGGAACAGGCTGCCCAGGGAGGTGGTTGAGTCACCATGCCTGGAGGTGTTTAAAAGCCGTATAGATGTGGTGCTTGGGGATATGGCTTAGTGGTGGACTTGGTAGAGAAGGGTTAGTGGTTGGATTCTGTTATCTTTAAGTCTCTTCCAAACCTACTATAATTCTAAGCCTTAACTGAAACTGTAAAAAAGTGAAGAACATCTCAAATGCAGAAGGCACTTATACTACAGAGAGCCAGGATGAAATTTCAGACAGTGTATATATTAACCATTAAGCCTCTTCACCTTGTCATATTCCCCAAGGCAAAAAGCAGTGAGGACAGAGAAGGAAGAGAAGTAAGTTGCATTTATTTAATGCATTAGTGTAAGATACTGAGATACTAGTAGAAATTGCCCTGATACTATGTGGTAATAAGCATGGTATGAAAGTATAAAAAGAACTCAAAATTCATCTTGTAGTTTAGGCTAACTTTCTGAGCTTCTGATTTTCTCCAGCAGTAACTTGTACTCTTTATCATTTTAACAAACTTTGCAACTTTCTTGACAGGTCATTTAAGGTTTGTCTACAGCAACAACTAAACTGATTTCTCAAATTTAGCTTGATACAGATATAAGTATTGGCAAACACTTTTGTAGTACTGTACTCCTTGATGCTCTTGATGCTACATTAGTATGGGCTAGAGGGAACCTTAGTATGATCTGCTGTGCCCACCCAGTTTCCTGTTTTCAACAGTGTCAGACAGCTGATGCTGAGAGCACAAACATACAGTGATTTCTTCCTTGCCTTCCAGTTTCCGGTGATCTGCCACTCAGACTGAATTCAGCAGCACTTGGAGTTTAAAAAAAATGAAGTGGAGTTTGGGGCCTGTAAGCTGCAGTCAGTTGGATCTTAAGTCAGGCACCTTAGCTGCTCACCAGAATAGTGATCTTGTAAATAAACTGCATTGAAACTTGGATTCCAGTTAAAAATTTTTGAGATGCTATAATAGAAATTCAATATATTTGCCTTCTGCAATGCTAGAAAGAAACTCTAGTAGTGGGGTTATGATTCTAAAGTTCTCTGCATTTCCTAGAAACAAGTGAATTTTTTTTTTTTTTGTTCAGCTGCACAGATGTCTTTGAGATCAGCTTTGCTGAATCTCTCAGCTCTGACAGTTTTATATGCCCCAGGCAGACTGACCTTGTGCCAATTTTTGTAGCTCCTGTTGAGTCGGTTACCCAAATCAGTGCTGCAGAGAATGCAAATGTGCTTCCTAGCATCTGTTCTGGATGCATCTTGTCAGCTGTTTAGTGATAAAGCGAACAGTCTGTTATGATGCAGTACTTGAAACATGAGTATTTTGTCCTCTTTCACATTTATGTAAATTCAATGCATAGGCATAAAACAAGTATCATGTTGTTAATTGGATACGGGAATTGAAAGACATGCTGTCAGAATTCAGAAATACTCCATGTGGTACTTGAGACAAACTGTTTTTCCTGGACTTTAAGGTGGTCAAAAAACTAATGAAGTACTGCTTTGAAACTGTCATCTATCTTGAAAATAAGTCATACCTTTATGACAAACTCAGCCAAGGGTTTCTGCTTGTACAAATTACTCCAGCCTTTGCTTGCTGACTATCAGAGTTGTCTTGCAATCAGAAAGAGCACTCTAATGACCTGTTTGAGTAAAACTGGGCAGTGATCATTTGAATTCTCCACTCAAGTGCTGTAGGCAATCATTTTGGGTAACCAACAGAAAGAACTGCTCTTTAGAAGTAGTTACATACCTGCCTGTATTTCCACGTCTAGATACTGTTTTAGTGGCTGTCATCTAAAAGCAAGTGGGAATTAAAAAGAGGATGACGTTTTAGGTATGAGGTAATTATTTCATAGCTTAATATGGTTGGTGCTAAAATTCCGGCTTGTCTTATTACAATAACCCAGTGAATAATCAATAAACCATTGCAATTAGTACTATAGAGAGAAGCTGCTAAAGATGAATCCTGCTTTCAGTTCAAGTGTTGAAATGCAGAACAGCAAACACTTAAGATGATGGGAGGAGCACAGTAAAAGGGTTATTAAAATGAGTTCTTCAGAAAAATCAGAAGTTGCGATTGTTGCTGTTAGAGAAAAAAAAAATACCATTTTTGGCCATAAATTGAGCAGGGAGTAAAGAAGGATATGCATATGTGAGATACCACACTGTTCTGAGAATGACAACTGGATACTTTTGAAGTGTCTTGGATGAGATGCTCAGTAGGAACAGCAAAATAGCAGGTCCTCCTGTTGCCAGAAAGTTTGACTTTTTCAGTATTACATATATTATATTGTCCTTTTCAGAGGAGAAAAATGTGTAAATTTTCTACAAACTACGAGTTAAGCATATGTGTATTTTTCTTGTCTGTTTCTGCTTTCAAGTTTTTTGCCCACCTGCTATATGCATCCTGTACTGTTACTCAAAAAGGAAAACATTGTGGTCTGACACATGTGAGGAAACAAGCAGAAAAATGTTCCTTTCTTTTACAAAGGTTATTCTAATCTCTGTACAGTAAGATATCTTAATTAAAGCATTAGTATTCTGATTTAGCAGCTCTTTTAGCCAGTTTTCAGGAAGTCTGAATAATTTCCAATGATATTTGGTATTAAATTTGTTGCTTTAATTTTTATCTAGCAGTTTATGTATTTAAACTTGACTTCCTGCATATTTTTCCAACTTGGTATCATTGAAGGACTTGGCACCAACTTGAGGAATTCCCAGTAATTTAGTGAACACAGAGTGATAACTGCTGAGCTGGGTTTTCATTCCCTGTTTCCAAGTGCCCCCTCTAGATGCTAAAATATTGAGGACTGTCATTTCACTGTTGTGTGAAAATAAGTCTTGCATAAAACAAATCAGCTGATTTCAAGGAGTGTAATTGAGACAGAAATACAATAGTTCTTTATTTTGGTTCATTGGACCACATCAAAATGTTTACTTAGACTAAAGCACTGGAAGTAAAAAGTTGAACATTAATCATATGTATGGTCTATTGCATTATAAAGCATTAACGACATTGCTTTTCATGTCGTCAGTTCTGCAATGGGAATCTTTTTTTTGGAAACTAAGAATTAAACTTGTCCCTAGGCTTATCTTTTTCGGGGGGGTGAAGCCATTAATTTTCTTTTTCCATGAGAGTTCATGTTTTGTTTCGTTGGTTTTCAGCCTTCAGAGATAGAAATGGAGTCACAAATCCATCTGTATGGTCACACAGCAGAAATAACAAGCTTGTTTGTGTGCAAACCATACAGTATAATGATAAGTGTCAGCAAAGATGGAACCTGCATCATATGGGATTTAAACAGGTACCAGTATATATATATATAACTCTTTCCAGTGGCTTTTTTAATACCTGTTTTCCAGCTTTTGTCTATCTTTACCCTTTTACTGTTAAGTGGATTTGTTCTGTGTGTATCTTAATGTGAAGTCAAACTCTTACTGTTTTTTTCCATTAAGGGTGCTGGAATTCTAGAATGAATATAAAGAATACTACAACTGTGCAAAATGTTGACTGAAATTGAATATTACTCTTAAATATTTTTCTTACATAACCATTTCTGTGTTTGAGCCTGAAGTTTAAGCTCATTCTCTTTATTTTCTTCAGGCTGTGCTATGTCCAGAGTCTGGCTGGACACAAGAGTCCTGTGACTGCAGTTTCAGCTAGCGAAACAACTGGTGATATTGCAACAGTTTGTGATTCAGGTATATTTGGCAGTTGAGAAAGATATTTTAACTTACAGACCAAATAAATAATGAGACTTTCAATTAAATTAGTTGCTGGTTGTGTGCTGATGATCTGAGGGTGTATTTGATCAAACAGGAGTGCTATTTTCTTTACAAGGTTTCATACAAATTTCTCCAGAAATGATTAGGCAGGTGTTTGAGTAAAATGTAGAGATCTAAAAGCTAACAGCCTGATCTCTATAAAGACTCGCAATTTCAACAGATTCCTGGGAGACCTAAAGTCTGTGAAGTTGGCTGCTTTCATTTTAATAAAGATTTGTTGTCAAAGGTACAGTTCTTCAGGCCAGTGTATATATA
>WUAM01000370.1:1215308-1236271 GCA_024336885.1 Actenoides hombroni | reverse complement strand
GATAAAAACTTTGCTGCCCTCCTTCTTTTGTCTCGTTGTCTGGCCCTCCCCTAAATACTCGAGACATTTTTTGTAGCCCCCCCCCCCCCCCCCCCCAAGAGCGTTTCCTCTGTCCTAGTGAATTTCTTGTTTGTATTTTATACTCCAGGGACTGGATCAGGTAAACTATTGAAGTTCAAGAAAGGAATTTTGTTTAGTTCTAGGTGTTCACTTCTTGTCCAGAAATAAGCTGGAAGCATTCATTTTGAAAGACCTGAGCCCAAAACTCTTTTGGTAACAAAATAAAATGCCTCCTTTTGTGTGCATTCTCCTGTGTCCCAACCTGCTTCTCACATCCTGTGTCTTTTGCATTTTCTGACTTTGTATTGGTTTCTAACACTCAGTGCTTGACTATTCGTACTTCAAGTGGCATTTGTGGTATACCAGATATACAGGACCATAGCCAAGCATTTTGGTCAATCAAAACCTCAGCACCTAGTCTTACTAGGTAGTATAACTAGCCCAGGACCTGTCTAGGTCATCTGTATCCTGTCTTACCTTTCTTTAAACGTGGGGATTTAGCCCAGCTTCAAATGACTTCAAGATAGTAACTGTTGCATGTGCCAGACCAGCACTGCATCATGATGTCAGCACCAATGGTGTCTCCTAACATGCAGACCACCTAGAACATATATGTTGCAATCTTATTCAAGGTTTGAATGTAGCTAACTAATCTGGTAACAACGCTGAGGACTGACAATGAGCTGACTTACCCTCAAACCCTCAGGGAGTAGCAATGTAAGAAAACCAAACATATCTTAACTAGATGTCCCTTCCCAGGAGCTGAAGATCTCTTGAAAAATAAAGCATTCCTATACTGTGTAGTATACTGTACTGATTTTTAGTGATCTTTAGACTTCACTGGGGATGTGTAAGCAAAAAGTTGGAAAGCAGTGCAACATTTCTTCTTAATGCGTTACTTCATTTCTAAACTCCTTAAATCTATAGTCAGAATTTGGTCTCATTCACTATCTTAAAATTTCTCTCTTTCTGATGCTTGCTGAGAGCAGTATGGCATTCATTCCCAGCGTGCAAATTTCTGAACTTGTTTTGATGTTACTAGGTGTAACTGGGGTATGGAGCCAAACTGCCTAATGGCTGCAAGGTCTGTTTGTGAACAGCTGTTCTGCATTGGCAGCCTGAACCAGAAGCAACCATTTTGACACTGAAATAATGGCCACGTACTCTGCATTTGCATGTTGTTTGCAACATTCAGATGGAATACTGGCAGTGGAGGACGCAAATAGGTAATGCAGGAAGGTGCTGTTGAACGAGAGGACAGAAATATATGGTGTCTAGTTTGTGACCTACAGCTTAGCAGTGTCAGTGTGATTGGCGAGGGCTGGTTAGATTTCAGATGTCTCTCACTGATTGCTGAATTTGCTACCTGTACTTTTAAATTGTCTCAACTTTGTCTCTTCTAGGAAAAACAAAATGAAGGAACTAGTGTCAAACAGTACAGCCAATATATCTCAAGCCAGAAAAGCTGTGGAGCAATTAAAAATGGAAGCATACATGGATAGGATGAAGGTAAACTTGAATTTATTGTTGATATTTTTAATTCACTTACTAGTTTGTGGTGCAGTCTTCCGTTAATATTGCAGAAAGAGTCCATCAGCTGAAATGAAAAATCTGTGTTGAGCCATAAAACAATGTTCACTACTGTGAATGTAGTTATGTAATAACTGCTTGGTTCTAGTGAAGTGACTTCCAAGGACTGGCTTCTAGCCTGCTTCTGTACGAGTGCCTTTTACATCTGTTAAAAGTGGCATATTGTGAAGTATTTTAAATCAACTGGCAGATGCATAGGTGCTATTCTTTCTCACCTGTAGCTGAATATAAATGCAGCCAAGGTTTCTCGGTTCTTTAAGTAGTGGAGTAAGTCTTTAAGATATTGCAATACTTTTGAATAATGATGAGATGAATTGCTTTACTTTTGTTTTAGCACAGACATTGTTGCACAAAAAATATGTGTGGTTGCAATGTTTAGTTATGATTCTTCACACTAGACAGCCTGTTGTATGTGAAGTCTTGGTTTTATCACGTCTCTAAATGTATGTGGTTAAGTATTTTAACTGAAGGCACTATTAAATAGAGGTACTCAACATTTTTAACCAGAAAAGCCTGTGGATTATTCTTGCCTGTCATTCTGCCTTCCATTAGGCTAAAATTTTGTGAAGAAATCAAGCACCTAAAAACGTCACAAAGCTTTAAGAAAGCACTGCTCATCTCTTGCATGCTTTCTTTCTCTTTCTGCCTCTGCAAATAGGAAATAATTATTTGGATGAGAAATCCAGCCTCTACAAGTCAGAAGAGTTACAGATGGAAAGACAAGAAAAAGGAATGCATTTAAATAATCAGGGTTTCTGCAAACAGCTGTAACTGAGTTCTTACAGACTGCAGCAATTTGTAACAGAGGTTACAAGCTCAGTAAGACAATTTAGAAATGTTCATAGAATCATAGAATGTTAGGGGTTGGAAAGGCCCTCTAGAGATCATCGAGTCCACCCCCACCCCTGCCAAAGCAGGATCACCTAGGGCAGGCCACACAGGAACAGATCCAGATGGGTCTTGAAAGTCTCCAGAGAAGGAGACTCCACAACCTCTCTGGGCACCCTCTTCCAGTTCTCTGTCACCCTCACAATGAAAAAGTTTCTCCTCATGTTGAGATGGAACCTTCTATGCTCAAGTTTATACCCATTATTCCTTGCCCTATTACTGGGCACTACAGAAAAGAGATTGGCTCCTTCCATTCAATACCGACCCCTCAGATACTTATTAAGTTCTTCATGTAGTCTTAACTCAGTCTGTTTGTCCATCCATTCTGTGCACTGAAATTTGGTATGTAGTCAGCTTAGGGACAATAGTATAGAATTACGATTTTAAAGCAGGATCAGATCATAAAGTCACTAATTAGAAATACAGAATTTATAATTTAGAAATATTAGTGCAATTCACATGAATAGTCTATCTTGCTGTATGTAAATAGAAATTTCAGTTGCTCCGTTTTGTTAGAGTTTTTATCAATGTCTGGTAAGACCATTGAATTTGCAGAGTTATAGTTTCTACCATGTGTAGTGTCTTGACAAATTCTTCACATAATAGATGGCTATTCACAGAGACAGGTATTTCTGTTTTCTTCAGTAAGAGAAGGTCTGACTTTTCAGTGTTCTGTGGGCTTAGTCCCCTCATTCAGGTCATACTGCAGCTTCAGCAGCAACAGAACTGACAAGAAGGAATGGCTGTGCGTGAGTGGCAGAGGAAAGGGTTGGCAAAATGTGGCCCAGTTTATCAGAGTTTGAAACTGTTGACACATGGTAGATTGTCTCAAACTTGCTTTTATATAATCAGTGGTAACTTTCACGTACCACATCATTAGCTTGGTTAGGCAGATAGCTTCATTAGTTAGATGTCTAATGTTCTTAATTACATATGTAAGAAAGACGTGGGTTATTTTTACAGTTAGTGTAATTAAAAAGAACACAGTTATTAGCAAGTGTGGCAGACCTGAAAAAGAGGTAGCTTGAAAGTGCAATTATTTCACCTTTCAAAACAGCTCGGGACCAAAAAGTCACCCAAGAAAATCTGATGTGTTTCAGTATTCTGAGAGTTCCTGTATTAACATAAACCAAATGCAAATTGCAAAATGTCTATGCCTTGATTTCTAGAATTTCCTTGAACAAGTGTATGAGGAATTGTGAGAAGGGGTTGGTTGTTTTTTGTTCCCTTTTAATCTTGAAACAGTTAAGTGTGTGTTTAAGCATAGTCAAATTTTAGCAAGAGACTTCCCAGTGGTTTCAACAGAAGATTTTGAGTTCTCAGAACATAACTGTAGAGGAATGAACTTGCTTCTTTTTTTCTGGTGTTTTGCATCTGCTTAAACTAGTTAGACATTTAACAAAAGATCAGTGCTTTCCAAATAATGTAATTAAACACTGTTTTGCGAGTAGCTGTAGCCAAATGGCCACTCCCATAATAGACAAGACCACATTGTTAATGTTGAAAAGGTGCCTGTGTTATTGACTACGGAAATCAGAAGTTCCAGCTCATTTTTCTACTACAGAGGCACTTTGTTTTCCATGCACAGTAACTGCTGTAACCAGCAAGAGTTGGGTCTGCTCAATTAAAATCTTGTAGTTAGAAGTATGTTGATAGTTGCCCATTCCCTGCTGCGTTCTGGATTTTTAAGCTGCTATAAAAATCAAGTCCTGTAACTAGTCAGATCAGCAAGCTGTGCAGCGTTTTGAGGTTCCACAAAGACAACTTGCTGTTGAAGTGTGACAGAAATGGGGCAAGTTAAAAGGGGACAATGAAGTTACCAGTGTATTGATCAGTAGTTGGAAGGAGTACTACTGTGGTGGGGTTTTGTAAACTGTAAGAATCCCAGAAGGTTTGTAGTTGAACCTGCCTTGCTTCCTGCAGAAGGAACAGCTAGAATTATAGTGGAGAAGTAAGTAGAAAGCAGGAGGTGTAGATTCCAAGCTAGGAAACATCAAATGAAATCAGATGAGCAGTGTCCTCATGACTAGTAGAATGACGTGTCTTCCAAAGGTGCTAGCAGTGAAGTTGAGAATGCAAATATAATATTGATGCTTTATCACAGTTGTCACCAGAATAAAACACTATTTAATCTTCTCTTTGCAACAGAACAGCAAGAAGGAGTGCTCTGACATTTAAGAACCTTGGTGTATCGGTTATTATTCCATTTTCTTTCTTTCTTAAGAAGGTAGAAAATATTCCTAACTGGTTCTGAATAGTGTTGGGAGATAAGTGCTGCAATTGCCAATAAATGTGTGTGAATCTCTTTGTTTTAGATGTAAAGGATAAGCAGAGTGGGTGTTGTAGCAAAAGTGGTAATTAGTCACAATCCATGACAAGACAGATGACATCGTAAGTGCAGCATTTTGCCCTGTCAGTGAAGCTTATAATTATTAGTGCAGCTAACAGGATTATGTTCTAACTTTGGCTGTTTTTATCACCTCTGTTATTCTGAAATATAATGGTAAAATTTCACAGTCCTCCTGAGGCTAGTTCTTTAAAGCATCAGGGTTGAGTGTTTTGGTTTTGCTGGTTTTGTTGGGGTTTTTTTTCCCTTTTGGTAATTTGACAACCAGATGTATTTTTCACCACACAGAATAAAAGTAATTGTATAAAATGTGAGATTGCTGTGATACTTGCATACTCCCTCCCCTCTGTCTTTGTACTTTAAAAGTTTTTTTTGAAATGAAATGTTAACATTCTGTTAGAATTAATCAAACTGGAGTCTGGTTTTTTTTTTCTTTAGCCACTTCTGCACTATATGTAGATTAATTTGAATCTGCAGACCAAGCTGTATTGCGTAGGAGAGCTGCAACTATAAATGTTACCTTCATCTGAATATTCAAATTACATGTGCTTATTTTAATTCTTGATAAAAGCTATTCTAAAACTGTCCATTCAGCTACAAATAAACCTAAAAATGAGTAAAAGCTATGGTAGAGTGGCCTGCATTTAACTTCCTCTGTGACACAAATAGGATGCTCAGCATGTTATTTTGTATAGTAACAAACCCCAGTGTTGGCCATTAGGCAACCTTCGCACGCCGGCTCTGCTGTAGCTCTAATGCAGTGCTCAATGCAGAGGTCTTCCACCGCTGCTGTTCTGAATAATAACACTGGGCAGGAAACTTGCTGGAGGCAACCTTGTATTTTGCTCTTTTTTTTTGGCCACAGTTCTGATGTTGCCAACACTGCTCACAGCCACGGGAACCAGTGTTTTCATTGGTCCCGGAACGTGATCAGCTAACCTAACTCCCTGTAGTAAATGGTCATCATTCCACTGCACAAGCCTGAGCTACTCCAGTTTAAGTGAAGAGGTGGCCATAATTCAGTTTTGTAACCACTGTAACCCAATGGGAAGCTTTCTTCTCTCCAAATCTTTTATTTTGTAAAGGATGAAAATACGTGGCCTAGTACAGGTTTAGTGTGTGGCAATGTGCTGAAATGTGATCAGGTTCTTCAGTTCCTTGTTGCGGTTTGTTTTCTACTAAATCATATTATGGCTTGTCCAAAAGCAAACTGATTTGTGATTTAAGCACTGTTATGATGAAGAAAGTGCTTGCTCTCCTTCATGATATTCCTACCAGCATTAAAGGACAAATTAGAGACAACAATTTATGTTGTGCTTTTGCTAGTGAAAATCCTTTTTTCTGTTATATGATGTCAAAGCACAGTAATATGTAGAGAAACAGAAAATTATATTACTCGGTTTATCCCTTCTAAGAACAGTGATTGAAATTGTACTTCCATCAAATGAAAAGCAATATACTTGAGCTGATGTTTCTTACCCATGTGTGGATCAAACACGACAGTTACGGGAAGATCAGTCTGTTGCAGTCCAGTTTTGGTTCTCTGCTCTTGTAGGGTCTGTCTACTTAAAAACATGGTTCATTTCATGACTAAGAGTAAGTTATTCGTTAGCTTAATAATCGAAGATTAAAATATGGTGGGTATCTTTAATAAACTCTGTCTCTGGGATCCAGAGAATTAGAGTAGCTGTCCATTCAGTTTTATGGCAGTAACATGTATTATGACATAGCACTGAAAATATCATGGAGCTTTTTATGGGCACCTGTGGCTCTGAGTTTGACTTGCTCTTTTGAATGCAAAAGTTCAGGACCAGCTAATAAATTAATTAGATCATGGAACTGCCTTAATTTGAGACACGCAGCTGAGTTGAAGTACAACAGAAAAGTAAAAATGTGTATGTTAAATAATTAGGAATGTACTGGTGTTTGTCATTACTTGAAAATACATCTCCAAAATGCTGTGCTGATACATTCCTCCTGACATGATTGGAAACATGCTAACCTTCTCTTCAGTGGATGCATTCCATGCTAGTTTAAACTTCACTGAGGTACAGCATAGGTCATTAGCAAAGAAAAGTATGTTTTCTGTCTTAGGATCTTTTTGGGGCTTGACAGAAATTTTGTAGTCTGTCTACATTGCACCTTTCTTTGGAGAATCTGCCTTTTAAAAATTCAAAAGTAAATTTAAATGACAACTGGGATTCCTAAGTTTTCTGTTTGTTCATTACATTACTACCTCTATTCTAGACACTGCCCTCACACCCTAAGCCTCATTCTTTTCTCAGTGCTTAACAAGTAGCTAATTGAAGTATGTATGAAAATAATTAAAATCCTTACTTTGTACTTTGAAGTCTGTCATTTTCCACAAATTTTTGTTTGACCTGCTTCTCTTTGGAGAAGCACTGGTCCTTCTGAATACCTCTATCGATTTGCTCAGTCTTTTGCTTTGCACTGTTGTTCATATGTACCGTCCCTGCCCACTCTTGTGTCTTGCAGGACAATTCAAAGGAAAACTAATTTTAAGTAACCTCAACACCCTTGCTTCCTCTGCTGGGAGGATAATCTATAGTGGGGTGCCAACCATAGGTACTTTTTGGGTTTAAGAATTCTACAAAGGCATGTTTTAGTGGATATTTAAAAATAAACAGTTATTTTCTTCCAGAAGTTATTTAAATTCCATGCAAATCCTGATCCGACACCCATTGGCTTCATAGTTCTAATCTGAAGCCTACTACAGGCTGGACTCATGCCAAAGCAAGCAGGGTGTGGGGAAGCTAAAGCTAACAGCAGTGACACACCTGCTAGAAAAAAATACCAGAAATCCAATTTGGTTTTCCTGTTGCCTATAATTGTACAAACATGCTGACCTCAGTGTTTGAGCTGGGAGAAGCTGTCATGGTGCTCAGAGAAAAGACCTTTTTTGTGAAGACTTCTGTATCATCTTCTCAACTATCATAATATTGAAAACACAATAATTAAATAATGCAAAGAGATGCAGATAGTTGTAAATATCTTGCTGAGCAGAACAAAAACGTTTCACATATACATTCTGAATTCTTGAACAAATAAATATGTCACAATGGCCTAATGTCACCAATATTCTTAGGGCACAGAGCTGGAAAGGTTATGAGGTCTCAGTTGCAGATGAAATGGTTTAATATTTCATGTTTTCATTTGATGCAAAATACCCTGTATCCCAACATACTGTAACATTTCTGTAGGACTTTTCAGTAAGCATAAATCAGCATTATGAATTTGGAGACTTTAGAATTGTTCATTTTAGAAGTATGAAAATATTAAAGTAATGTTTATGTTGAAATTAATACTGTGAATGAAATACTACCTACAGTAACTTACTAAGCAGAAGGTACTAGTCTATCTTGAAAAGAGCAATTTTTAGCTTAAATGAGAGCTATGACACATGATGATCAAGTTTTGCTTCTGATTTATTACTTCGTTTTAATGCCATGGTCATGTACCTAAAGAACTTGTTGGTTGGTTGTTGTTTTGTATCCAGATGAGCAAAGGGTAGAGAAAGTGTTTGTGGAAAACCTTACAACCAGTGACAGGGATTAAGAGCTGAAGCAGGCGGCCCCTGCAGAAACAGTCTTCGAGGAGAATCCTTACTGCTTATGGGCAATTAGCATATATATGTTTTAATGAGTATATGCTCCTGACCAGCCCTCTGATTGAGAGGAACAGCTGAACGTCAATCATATAAATTGATACCATCTCATGTCACTGTGCTAAATAAAACATATATAAGGGTTGTTAGGACTAGTAAGAGCAAATTCAGACTTGTGGTCTCTAGTGATTTAAAGGATTGCTCCTGTTTTCTTATAGCCTCCATTACCATATGTTATGTGAAGAATATTTGCGCAATGCTGATTGGTTGAGAATTGTTACAGTACTTCTCTCTTCTCTTCTACTAGGTGTCCAAGGCTGCAGCAGATTTATTGGCATATTGTGATGCTCATATTGCAGAAGATCCCCTTATTATTCCAGTGCCTGCATCTGAAAATCCCTTTAGGGAGAAGAAACTCTTTTGTACTATCCTTTGAGTCAGTTTTCAATTAAAAATGTCTTCAGCTAAAATTTGGTATCAGTGGTGCATGCTTTTAGTTTTAGCATTTTTTCCTTCAGATGTCAATACTTAGCCTATAACTACAATATTTTTAGAAGGTAATGCATTTTCTGTTAAAAAATAATTAAAAAAGAAATCCTAAAAATTCAAGGTGATCCTTATCTTTCAGGCAAACGTACAAGTTTAATTTCAGTTCTTCATGAAAATTCTTTTGGTCTTAATGGAAGTATTGAGTATAGTATCAAATTGTAGATATCTTTGCCAGTGATAGATTTTTCTGAGACCTAAATGAGTAATACCAATTCCGAAACTATTTTTATCATTCTTATTTTCTTGGGAAGGTGAATTTAATTCAACTGCCTTTACAAATTTTTATCTAAAAAGAGTAGCGTGACCTTTCCTCAAGTAGCACTATGTAGGAAGAAATGCCAGTGATTTACAATGTTTGGAACGATCAGTCTTATACAGTAAATGGTGTTTATAAATATGTTTTGTGAAGACTGTAATAAACTTTACTACAAAAACAATCTTAGTAAAGCAACATTGTAACTACAAGCAAAATGAAGATGTATAGTTAAACACCAGGACTGCATCAATAAAGCTGTAGAAAAACTTGGCTGCTTGTATCTTACTTTGAATGATAATGATTTAAATTATTTTAGAAAGTAAACTGAACTGTAATATATCGGCTGTTTGTGAGGGTCTGAGTGGACTGTGTAAATCTGCCCTGATCACTACTGGAGGGGGATTACATTTTCTAAGCAGCTGCCTACATGCTTTTGCCTATGAGAGCAAGACTGTATGGGGATAGAGAGCAATGGTAATTGAGGGATCTAGAGTATGAAGCAAGACCACTGTGCCACTGACAGCCACTGTGTTGTATTTGCTATCCACAGTTTAGGCAGGAGATAAGTTGCCAGCAAGTAATTCATGGAGGTTCTGGAAGATTTTTTTGGTTTGACTTTAAGTGCAGCGAGAGGAAAATAATTAGGTATGAAATATGATTGATATGTCTTCTTCAGGAATTAAAATTAAGCTCAACCAAGGCATCTAAAGGAAACAACAGTTACATTGTAGGCTTTGTTTTTTTTTTTTTAAGTCTTCCTAGGGTTGAGGGGAGGGGGTGGCAAAAGCTCTTCTCTGGTTTGGTACATTAAGAAAGTTCCATCACTGCGGTACTGTGTGCAGTGTGTCAGTACACTGGAAATGCCACTCCTTGGAAGTGCCTGTGAAGTCAGCCCCACACCTAAGGTGGGAGATGGTTTCACTGGAGAATCACAGTAGTCTGACTGAGTTGAGGCTCTGAACAGCCACCCATAATGGAATGAGCTTCCTCTGCATAAACTTGTATTCCACAAGCATCTTAAATACCTGCAAGGCAAAGACTAGCTGAGGAACCAAGGGCCTTGGGATCTATTTAAATGCTGAATTTAGATGCTAAAAAAGAGCAGTTTGCTGAATGAGGCTATATGCATTTAGCCCAAAGTGCCTATATGTGCTTCAGCTTATTTTTAGCAGTTTCCGTCAGTGTTTGTTGTACTTTTTTGTGCAATGGAAGTACAAGATGTCTGTATTGTACAGGTTTTGTTTTCATTGCCAGTCAACTTGGATAATGCGCTGCACCCAGCTGTCTTCAGCTACCAGTCTAGTCACACAAGACGGGTGGCTTTGGACTGTGCTTCTGCTGCTACCCAGCTCGTTCACCACATTTGCCTAACATAGAGCCTCCATATTAATTTACTTCTTACAACATTATGGTAAAAAAACTATCTTCCTTCTAGTCAGTAGTCTTTGAGCTGTCTTGCATTTAGAGGTGTTTGGGTTTTAATTTGGCAGCTGAAGACCTCAGCAGTCTAGTAGGTGCAGAGGTTCTTCACGGTACCTGTTCTGAAAGGCATTCGGATGTCTTGACCAGGCCTTGTCTTGGCTACATTTGTCCTTGCTTCGTATTTCAGTTTTCAGCTTAAGATTCCTGTTCCTCCAAACAAGAATATTTCTTAATGTGTGGTGTGTTCAGTTTGATTTTGGGCGGTAGAGAAATAGGCTTTAGCTGACTGAGTAGCTATTTTATTGACAGTGAAATAAAAATGGCTTTCTGAAAATATTTGATAAAAAGGAGCAACAAAATGCTTAATAAGGTTCTTTAGGGAATCCTTCCTACACTGTACATGATTTGGTAACTGCTCTGATCACCATGGCAACATTTTCATTTGTCCTTCCGCATGTATGGTTTTAGCTGGAACAGCAAGGGAGGGGAATATAGGGCATACAGCTTTATTCTCAAAGGCTTTGTAACAACTTGCATTTGTGGCTCATCATTAACATTCCCATCTAAAATAACAGAATTGCCACAGCTTATTACAGTACAGCAAACAGCTTGCTTTCTGTTTCCAATTAACATTAGCATCTGAGGTCCTGAGATTGAAACATTTCACAGTAGTTTTGAGCATTGCGGGTTAGAAGAGCTGTGTTTACAAAAATCTAGTATTACTATTCGGCAGAGGGGAATGTCATTCTTTTGCACTTAAGGTTTTTCTCCAGAATTTTTCTTCAAGTAGTTGTGAATGTGTTGGACGTCTTATGTTTTTAATAGCTGCTTCCCATGTTTGCATTTTCTTTCATCAGTTCATAATTGTCATCAGGTAAAAAAAAAAGAAGTGTCTATTAAGATGGTTTCGTGCTTCTAATGTTAAAAAAACCAAACCCATGGAGTACTGTAAATTGCGTATTTATTTTAGCAGATGCCTATAATGTGTCTGAAGAGGTTAAACTGTACAAGCATAACACCTTAGTGGAAAACAGGACAGCTTTTTCTAATATCATTGGGCCTTATTTACCAGTTCCTTGAATGAATATATACTACTGGCAAATTGCTAATTTGAAAAGGGGGAGAAAGGGGGTGGGGGGAGACCTGGAAGATCACCTTGAAATAATTGTAACAGCTTGGATCACGTAAGAATATATGCCTTTATACAAGAACACCATCAAAATACTGACTCCCTGAAGAGAATGGCATCATCTAGGTTGTTTTATGCTAGCTTAATCCACAAATCAACATTTGAAAGAATGTTCTTTCCTCCAAATCATAAAATGCCTTTGTCATTATATTGGTTTGCTGCTTTGACCTTTGTGGTGGTTTCGATAACCTGCTAGTGCTAGTTGAGTTTTGTGCTCAAACATCTTGCCTCAAAGGCTGCATAAAAATATCTGAAAATTCTTGGACATTTTTTAAAAATTAAATACATATTATATAATGAAGTGTAGCATCATTAAAAAAAAAAATAAAAGCCCCCTAAAATTTGGCTTTGTTTCACAGTAAGGTTTCCTATGGACTGCAGCAATGAGTTTTTATTTTCATCAAACTGCCTCATTTGATTCCCACTAACTTCAGTGAGAACGAGACCAGGCCTGGTACCCTCCCAGCACTGTACTCTTCTCTCTCTCTCTGTTGTATTTCGTATGCCATTAAGCTTGTCACTTTGTATTTCAGGCCCAGAAAATAATGCGTGCTCTCTGCTAGCAGTGTGAGTTGGGGCTGTTATCTCATGGAATGAAAACTTCAGAACAGACATTGGATTTGAGGATTTTTTGACTTATTAGCAATCCTTTCTTCATATCCTAGTGCTTGCTGCTCTGATGAAATGAGACTTCTCAGTAGTGGATTAATGGTAAATTTTAATGCATCAGTAGCACTTGCAAGACTGGCTGTTTTGCATTTGTCAGATTAATCTCCTTGGTTTACCTTGAATTTAAAACATAATCGTTTCAATACTAAAAACTATTTTCCTCCTGTCTATTAGGTACTAAATTCCCCTTCTTTGCTTCCTACACCATGTATTCAATTAGTAGCAGGGTGCTTGGCTAGTGCTGATAGGCAAGATTTTTATGATAGCCTCTACGAAATTGTGGCTGAAGGATGGGAAAATATGGAGGGAAATTTAAATTAAGTTATTCTAGGTCACACCATAGCTAAAAATAAATGCAAACTGCTGTCAGCGACACAAAGGTAAACGCAGGAAGTGCTGCCAGCTGATGCAGGACAGCAAAACAAAGCATTTTTGCAGTGATTTACAATAGGATCAGCTTCAGCAGAAGGAAAGAACACTTCAAGACCAATGGTCTGTAAAGGTGCATATTAAAGCATGGAACTTCAATAGAGCAGTCATTTATTCAGTTGGGTTTCTGATGTCAAAGGCATAACAAAAGAGGTACTTTGGGAGAATCTGATCATACAGCTTTTTCTATCTCTTCATTGTTTAGGGGTAAAAAGCTATATACATAATTCTAGAAAATGCCATAGTTACAGCATTCCTCTGGGTCTGCATCAGAACCAGGATTTAGTTCTTCAAGGCGACTAATGAAAACTTGGGGGTGGAGTGGTTCCTAAGAAGTAGAGATTTCTTGTACTGAAAACTAATAATACTTAAAGTCATTTGACTGACTTAAATAGTACAGTAATGTGTGAAAAATAGTGAGGAAAATGAGTGCTATATAAAATATTACAGGCACTAACCTTTAGGGAGAATTATATTTGGAATAAATATTGTATGTTTGCATCTAATTGTATCCAGCTTTATAGCACTATTATATTAAGTATAGCCATAAATCCCAGAACTGGTATGGGAACAACTTTTCTGTCTGTTGTAGGAAGATTTATGTCTGAGTTTGTCAAGTATATTTACAACCACTCACACTTGTGAACAAACAAAATGAGCAGCTTTACCCTAAAGTAGGGTCTTTTTTTCCCCCCCCCAATTCCTATTACAAGTACAAATTGCAGAGGACCGTCTATTACTGCCACCTACTGATGAAGTGATAAACAGCCGACTGAAACAGAAAAAAATACCAACGTCAACTAGAAACGACCTCGAAGGGGGATTTTCAATTCATTGGCATTAAGATGCATACCGTCAGAAACAGAGAGCCAGCACTCCTGTTTCCATAGTCTGCATCGTGTAAGGCATTGCCTGTCAGTGTGGTACTGCTGAGGTGTGTGGTTCAACCTCACGCTTCAGTTCCAGACTTCTCAGTTTAGAAAAAGATGAAAGTCAAGTACATTATTTGGTTAAGTAAGTCAGGTGTCTAGCTAAAAAAAACACTTTAAAAGTTATGGAAAACTGTGTTTATCAGTGTGAGTTGCTCTGTGATCCCCTCTTGAACTTCATTTGCCAGTTTCACGTGTAATTCAGGTGCCTGTTCCTCATTTCCACCGTGCCACCAGTTATGCCACCACTTGCACTTCTGCCTTTCTTTGCTCCCCTGAGCAGGTGATGTGACTGCAGAGGGTAGTAAAGCCTGGCTCTAGGGTTGGGCAGGTCCCCGGAGCAGTGAGACGATAATAATCTCTCCTGTTTGCCACCTTCTTTGCAGAACAACTTTAGGCTGCATACTTGAGCCCTTCATTCTTTCTATAGCATGCTCTAAAGCGATGTGAAAGGAAGGAATGAGCCAGACTTTATAGAAAAGAACCATTGTGACTTTTAAAAAAACCTTTCAAATAGTGGTGACTTTAAAGATCTTTAGAGTGTAACCACCTCTCTCTGGCAAGCATGGCTCACGTGACTTTTGGCTGTAAAATTATCCTTAACTTGTTGCAAAGACTACCATGGTTCTTGTACTGATTCTAGGCTGAGAGGTTTCCCCCTGGAGAGCACACCAGCTTTTATCCTACTCATCAAAACACCACACACGGATTTCCAATATATATCTCTGCAATGCTGATCAGAATATGTTAGGCATATCCTTAAAAGATCAAGTGAAAAAACTTCAGAAGCTAAGATTTTCATGAAAAAAAAGCCTCAACAGAAACTTTGAGAACATAAAGAATGTTCTAGATAATAGCCTCTCAGAGATCTTTGCTTCTTTCCCAGACAGCACATGCCGTGTTTTGTTCTGACTTTGGAAAACAACTACAGAGACTAACTATGAAATATCTACTCATGAGAATTTAAAAGTCCACAGAAGTGATTACATTTCTTTACAGTTCTGCCCACACCAGCTAAACAAATACTTGCAACAAGGATGTGAACACATCTGACGATATTTAAACAGAATCTGAATAAATGCAAAAAAATACATTAAAAGATCATTAAGGAAGGTAAGTTAAGCATTCACTTAAGAAATGTCAGAGTTAAATTTCTTTATGCATCTTCCATTTGCCTCTCTCATTTGTATGCACTAGTATTCTGGATTGCCACTGCAGGAACTCCCACGAGGCACAGTATAAGCAATGCTCAGTTAATGAGCAGTTACTCGATACTATTTTGGTGTCTTTATTCATTGTGTAGCCCCAGGCCTGATTTACTCACAAATTCTGCTTTCAGTGTAGAACTATTCCCCGATGAGCTTCTCTGTGGTGCTCATCGTGAATTGCTTCACAAAGTATCTCCACAGTATCCTGGAGGAATGCGAGGGTGGAACTATTCCCGTCTTACAGTGGGAAGCTGAGGCAGAGCCTGAACAGAACGGGTGAGATTGTCAGTACCTGCCTCTTCAGAGTAGTTAGCTCTTTCAGCATCTCATACAATGTTCCCATTTGCTCAAGCGTCTGCTGTGAATGCTCAGCTCCACAAAATGGGAGTGACTTTTGCAAGTCAAATACCCAGAATCTCAGAGGAAAAAAGCAATGTGAAATGTTTAGTTTCATGATTTTCCTGGTATTGCACAGAGGCAGTGACAGAACCCAGCTCTCCCAAGCAGCAATGACCCTTAGCCTTGTAACACTATTTCATGGTCCCACCTCATGCACCTCACGTCTTCTCCAACAAATGAAGCAGCTATCTGGTGCATTCTCCAGCAGAGCACATCCATCCTAAAGCAGGGTAAGCACCACGAGGGGAAAACAGCACTGAGTCATGTAATTATTTTTTTTTTTATTAAGTATAGGTTGAATATTATCTACCCAATGATAATAATAATGAAATTATGAATAATACATGGCCAGTCTGCTTTGTAATTCCACCAAAAGCTTAACTCTTTACCTGGCATGTGATTAAAAAGTATATTTGCTGTCATAGGTTTCAGCAGGACTTCCTCTAAACCTTATTCTCTTACGTACAAGCATCCTGAAATCTTTGTGCCACTTGTTTAAAACTAACTGTACACTGCCTGCACATGGAGTAGCTAACCCCACCATCTGGCTGTTACCTGATTATTGGATATTTGGTGGTGTTCCACGTCTCTGCAAGATGCTCTCTGAGATGTGCCTGTCAAGATTTAGCTGCTACCATACAGGTGGGTTTGAGTCCAATCTATTTCTGATTGTCATGAACATGACAAGGAGTCAAGTAAGACTGCGACATTTATTACTACTGTATTGATGTGTTTGGATAACCGTGATGTCCTGCAAGCCAGTTTTAGATGGTAGTTATCAACTCTTGTGCAGGTTAGACTGGGTCTGATTAAAAAAAAAAATAAAATAAATCCAACTGAACAACACCTTCTTTCCAGAAGATGACAAGGATATTCTAATTTACCCCTCTGTAGAATAAAGGATGTTGACTTGACAATCCACCAGGGTGCTCGAGTGATCACTTTGTGAGAGAACATGAAATTTGAATCTCCAACTTTCTGTAAAGGAAAGTGAATTGAGGAAAGTAGGATTATCTTTCTCTGAATACAATGTCAGAGCTGTTTTGGTTGCTAGGTTGTTGCAATGCCAGTGAAAGGAAGCCCCTACAGAATACTCTTGGACCTCAGAGAAGTCAGTCTAAACTGTGGCTTCTGCCACAAATCAGAGCCATGCACCAAAACTGTTACATTTCTGAACAGAACACATGAGGGAAGAGCACGTTACAACAGTGCTTTGTTGACCTAATGCAACAAAACATAAAGCCACTGCTCCAAACAGACATGAGGATGAAAATAATTAAAAAAAAAAAAAAAAAAAAGGTCAGCAAAATAATAGACAATTTTAGACAAAACAATAACAATTTTTCTTCATGTTCTTAGTTAAACTCCTTAAGTGGAAGTTAATTTGGCATTTAAAGAATGAAGCAAACATCAGGCACTGTCAGCATGGGTTTACTAAAGGAAAGTCCTATTTACCTTATTTGATCTCCCACTGCATTAGGGTCACCCACCTAGTGGATGATGGGAGGGTGGTGGATGTAGTTTTTCTGGATTTTAGTAAGGCTTTTGTTACTGTCCAGCACAGCATCCTTCTGGACAAGCTGTCCAACTGTGGGATGAGAAAATTCATGGTGCATGGAGTGAAGAGCTGGCTGAAGTTCAGGGCTCAAAGTGTTGTAGTAGGGCTACATGTAGCTGGTGACTCAGGGCTCAATTCTAGGGCCAGTTCTGTTCAATATATTTGTCAATTGATGCAAGAGTTGAAGGCACCATTAGCAAGTTTGATGATGATACCAAACTGGGAGGTGCTGTTGACTCTCTTGAAGGACCAAGATGCTTTGTAGAGGGATCTAGATATGTAGGAGCATTGGGCTATGTTTTATGGGATGAAATTTATCTAGTCCAAATGCAGGACTCTGCACCTAGGACAGAGTAACACGGGCCACAGGTATAAACTGGGAGAGTAGTAGCTGGAGAGGAGTGACTGGAAAGCCACCTGCACAAAGGGATCTGGGGGTGCTGGTCAACAGTGTGAGTCAGCAGTGTGCCCTTGCAGTCAAGAGGGCAAACTGCATCCTGGAGTGTATCAAACATAGCACAACCAGCCAGTCAAAAGAGGTGATTATCCTGCTGTATTCAGTGTTGGTGTGAACTCACCTTGAGTACTGTGTGCAGTTCTGGGTCCCACAATTTAAGATGGATGTGAAGGTCCTTGAACACTTCCAGAGGAAGGCAACAAAGCTGGTGAAAGGGCTGGAAGGAATGTCCTATGAGGAGCAGATAAGGACTTTGGGGTTGTCTAGCTTGGAGAAAAGGAGGCTGAGGAGTGACCTCATTGCTCTCTACGGCTTACTGAGGCAGGTGCTGAGCCCTTCTCCCTGGTATTCAGTGGTAGGATGCGTGGGAATGGTTCAAGGCTGCATCAGTTGAGATTTAGACTGGACACTAAGAAGCATTTCTTTACTAAGAGTGTGGTCAAACACTGGAACAGGCTTCCTAGAGAAGTGATCAATGCCCCAGGCCTGTCAGTGTTGAACAGGCATTTGGACCATGACCATGACAACATGCTTTAACTTTTGGTCAGCCATGAATTAGTCAGGTAGTTGGACTAGATGATCATTGTAGGTCCCTTTCAACTGAAATAGTTCTGTTCTATTCTATTCTATTCTATTCTATTCTATTCTATTCTATTCTATTCTAACTTTTCAGAAATTATTAAATTATTTTAGCTGGAACTTACCAAACATTGCAGTATGAAACAGGTTGTTGTCACTGCAGTGCTCAGCCCAAAGAACTGAAGTGTGGAATAGCTTCAAGAGAGTCCATTCTTCAACTGGGAAGCACAGGACAGCCTTAAAATACATAAATAAATAAATCAATAAATCATTGCAATTTACAATACCCCATAGTTCTCAAGATTTAGAGCTTCTTACCAATCCCAGCTACAGGCTATTTTATCATCAGCTGGTAAGAAGCGGTTGAAAGATTAAGTTCCATTGCAACCATGCCCTGAAGCATTTCATTGTGATGGAAAGAGTCAAATCAATGTGGTTTCTGTAAAGGAAATACTGCTTCCTTGACCTTTTCAGTTTTTTGAATCTCTTAATGAAGGAGAACGTAGAGTAGAATTGGTAGTCATACCATATCTGGACTAGTAGTCTCCCTTAAGATAGCATTAAGGAAGGTAGCCATGGGCAAAATCTTGTTAGAGTCCTGCCTCCAGTGTACAAATGAGCACAGGCTTCGTGTCACACCGGCTGCACACTGCGTGCTGCCCAAAGCTTTTTATTAGAATCTCTTCATGCCTGTCCATCATGGTTCTTAGAGCTGGCTGGTCACATACCATTGACTTTTTCTTGCTGCTGCTAATGATATAAGCTGGCAGGCCCGTCAGCAAGACAGCCTGTTTTCCAGAGATCATTTTTTTAGGATTCCTTTGTCTGTCCTCAGGAGACCCCCAGCGACACTGATGGAATTAGGCGCTTGGGCATTAATAGCCGAAGCTGAGGAGTCTGGGAACTCCTCTGCATCTGCACTTCATCTGAATCGGAAAGTTGAAAGGCAGGGAGACATCTGTTTGGGAACATAAAATCTGTTTCTTCTAAAGATCCTAAGGAAGGTGAGGAAAGGATTATCATTGCTCAAAACAGACAGTAAATCTGTTTAGGTGATGAACACTGGGGGAAAAAAACCAAACAACCTAACAACAAAAACCACACTCGTGGGATGCAAATTTACAACCCTTTAAACTCCAAAACCACCTCCAATCTGTAATATCTTTTAATATTTTTTTTCTTTAAAAAAGGTGCAATGATTCTGTGAAATATCATCTATCAGTATTACTGCAAGGTGTAGAGAAAGTTAAGCCCCAAATCCCTAAAATGGAATCTCTCACCAGTCCTTCCTCTGCTTTCAGATGGAGCACACAGAGATCAATAAAACGTACAACTCCCTGGGGACGAGCTCTGCTAAAACACATGCAGCTCTGCTCTGCTTCTTGCTCTTCTCATCTGCTGTTAGTGTCCTAAAAAAATCTCAGTCACCCACTCAGGGCAATAATCATGCAAACAAACATTAAGAAAATGAATGCTATGGACTGGCTTGCTGTGGCTCATAACTACAGCTCTGGTCTTCATCATGTCTTCTCTGTGTCAGACAGGAGATGCTTATCCAGAGATATTACACAAATTCAACAGAAGCATCTTAAGTTTGCAGGCAGCCTGGGGACTAAAATTTCTGTCTCTTTTTACCTCCAGCTCTTGTACCCAACATGTTGTGCCTGTACTGTACTTTGTGCGCCAGAAGCAACCACCTGAGTCTGTAATGTCAGAAGAGTAAATCTGATCAGAAAGCACAGAATGAAAACGGTGTATTTTTGAATAAATGATACCTAGAATTGGCATAACACGAATAAAAATTTTCCATCTCCCAGGAAAATAGTTTACTATTATCTAGAAGTCATATTCCAGATGCATTAGTCTTTTCGTAGTATATATATTTATGGTTCTTAAATCTATGGGAAAAAAATAAAATCTCATTTTTATATGGGCCAAGAGTTTTCAAAAAGTGTGTCTAAAACTTAGCCCCTCAAAGCCATGTTTAGACACTCTGATGTCAGCTTGCTTCCCCAAAATACTAGTTCTCATAAAAGCCCTCAAGAATGCAAACTGAAACTGCTCTGCTAATGGGAACTTCTGAAATCTGGGTTCATGGTTGGGTCTGATCATCTCACGATTTATACACAGGTGCACACCTGCCGTGTAATACACAACATGAGAAGTACCACCACTTGCACCTTCTACAGATGAAGTTGTGAGGCTTAGATCACACCTTTGGCTTTAAAACTCTTGCAGAGAGTGTGACAAAAAATGGACACCAAGGTATTCGGCAGACGGTTGCCCTCTTGGCAGGTCAGTCCGTAGCTACCCAGCTTCTCCAAGCGGTTGCTGTAGGTAAACTGCGAAGCTGAGCTTGAATTATTAACATTTCATAATGTACTTCTGCAAGGACAGGAATGTTACCATTGATTCTTGGACGTGATCCAGTCGCGGTTAAGGACACTTTGATTGTCTAACCACCTCACTGGAATTTCAGTCAAATAATATGTTCCTTGACGGAATAAATTACTCCAGAAACAGTTTGCAGTGCCGTTGCCGTTCTTTGCCAACGCAAAGCACGCTCTCCCCTTTATCGGATTAGTAAAGGATTGTTCTGGAAAGCTACTCTGTTCCTATACAATGACTTTTCAGAAGGGGCATTCAGCAGACACCCGCAGCGCTGCACAAACACGGGCTGAGCAGGGAAGGGTTTCGCCCTCGCCGGTGCCCCGGCTCAGCCCCGCACCTCAGCCCGCGGCGGCGGCCGGGCGACGCCGCGCAGCAGCGGCAGCCTCGGGCAGGGCCAGCCCAGCGGGAGGCGATGTCG
>WUAM01000370.1:1186872-1203716 GCA_024336885.1 Actenoides hombroni | reverse complement strand
ACTTTTTATACACACACACACACACATCCCAGCTGAGGAAAAGATGAAATTCACAAAGTGTTGTGAGTTAATTTAAATGCCCTTTTGAAAGGGAACTTCTGTAGAATTTTGACTGCATTTGAGGTTCTAAAGTATTGAGAGGTATTAAGGAATAAAAAATAGACTGTTGGATATATTTAAAACAGATGTGCAGAAAGACACATTGGTGCCTTCAAGCAGAGGGCTGCAGGACAGCTGCAGTTTTTTTCTTGTCTATCTTCTGACAAGACGTTTTGAGATTTCTAGAAACTGGTATTATTTACAAGTATTATTTACAAGTATTATTTATAGCTAATAATCAAACTTCAGTGATGATTCCCACCACCCCCAAGACATTGCTCATTTGACGGAACAGTGTAGTTCTAACCTGGAGGAAGAAACTAAATGAATATGATTGCTGCTTTTGGTCCATTTTGTTTATCTCTACCAATAACTTGATAGGGCAATTTCAAGATTTCTGGCTGTGTTACAGTAGAAGTAATTTTAATGTTAAGCTAATAATTAAAACAAAGTACAGAAAATATACTGAAGTGTGGCTTTTGTGATGAACTTTCAAAGAGTTGGGTTTATAATAGCAAAAAAAATAAAAGTATACTGTAATCAGATTTATGCTTGCTAAATGGTAGAATTCTAATGTTGAGAGCCTATTAGCTTGATCTGCATTAGCTTTTTACTTCCAGGGAAGAAGAAAAATTAGTCTCATAGGGGTGCTTGAAGACTGTTTTCTGAAGATTGGGAATCTGGCAATACAGCATCTTTATGTCATTCGTTATTATCTAAGAGCCATATGGTGGCAATTAAGTTTTAGGGGTCAACATTCTCTGTTGCAATTAATAGCAGTCAGATATTTAAACCATAGCCAGCTATTTAAACCAAAGATAGAAAGTCTGTAAACTGGGAGATGAGTCTGAGTCTTCCAGAGGATGTGTTCTGTTGGTTGGGTTCTAGTTGAACTTGCACTCCTGTTCCATGGTTGTTTGCTTCCACCGTATCAATCCAACACTTGAACTCTATGAAGTCTGAGACTGTTGTGAGAATGAATCTTCCACTAAGTTTCATACAATCAATAAGCCTGTTTCCATTGTAACTAACTGAGATGATCAAGATAATCAAGATAATTTTGCATAATCTCACAGAACTTTTAATGTGTGGGGTTGGGTTTTTTTTTTGGTGGTTTGTTGTGTTTTTTCCCCTTTGTTTGTTTGTTTTTGTTTTTCTTTTAATTTGTTTGGGTTTTTTTTTCTTTTCTGTTTTTCCCAGGAAGCTCTCTTCAGCGCTCGCTTTAGTCCACCAAGCTGTGGAGTGCAAGTGAACAGACTGTGGTACAAGCCAGTAGAGCAGTTCATTTTGCCAGAGGTATGTGCAGTTACCAGAAGTGCCTGGGGTTCTTTTAAGTTAACTGGAGAGACTGACTGGTAAAACTGGCCTCTGGTTGAGGCAGAAAAGAGCGAGTGAAAACCTTTAGAATGTTAGTTGAGGGGTTACGCTGAAATCTGGAATTTCTTTTTCACTATCTCATTATTACCAGTAATTATAAAGCAAAAGGCTGAAAAATACAAATTGATTAAAAAAATTACATTGACAAATAGTAGCAATTTCAGAAACATTTTTAGTTTTTGAGTGAAAATTGTACCCTCTTCAATCCTGTGGGAGAGTTTACGAGAGAATGGGACGCTTCTTTCTCCCGCCTGCTTTTTCAAACGTTAGTGCACAAGACAGGGAGGGAGGAGGGCACAGATTTCTAGGGAGCAGCTGGAAAAGATATTTCAGCTTCTGATGTCTTGGACATAACGGCAAGATACCGTGTGAGATGTTTGCAGTGATGGTATTAGTTGAACAGTTGTAGTTGAGAAACTGTTACCGAGGGCTGCTTAAATTTTGGTTTTTCCTTTTTTGGTGGCACTAGTGAAGAATTTTTTGTTCATTGAGCTATGCAAGGGAACAAGAATTAGAACTTCAAGAAGATCTTTAGTAGGGTCTAGATGGAGTAGGTGGCACACAGAAGACTGATGTTTGGGTTTTTAAAACCTGTCAACATCCTGTGGCAGAAGTGGTTTTTTGGTGTGGGGTTTTTTTGTTACTGGGTTGTGGGGTTTTTTTTGTTGTGTTTCTTTTTTTTTTTAATGGGCACCCCTCAGAAATTTGGAAGAAGACTGCTTTTTTGGACAGTAATGGGTTTTAATGTTCTTGATTGTCCTGAGATACCATTAGGCAAGCTATCAAGGCAGAGTCTAAAGTCTTTTTTTTTGTTTTTTTTTGTTTTTTTTTTTGTTTTTTGTTTTCCCTTTTTATTATCCTCTTTGGGATTGGGAGTGTAGTCCAAGAGTAGCATTTGGCTATAGGGATATGGAGCCTGCTTGTGGCTGCTTAGGAAGGGAGGTGACTAAGCACAGAATGAACAGAATATAGGTAGGAAAAAACATGATGTTGTTGCAGTGAAGGTTTAGTGAATACAAGTTGACTCAGAATGAGAATTCTAGTTCAGCAGACCCTCCCATGTAGAGGGAATTGTTCCTAGTGGACCAGTGATCTCTCACTACATAGCTCAGCTGCCGTTTTAGGCTTTTTGCCTTCATTTGAATATTCTCCTATAGGACTGGACCCTTGCTGCTGTTTCTGTAAGAAGTTGTCTTTGGGTCTGGGTTGTTTTGTTATGCAAGAAATTGTTTTGTGAAAGAATGGAGCAAGAGAAAACTGAAGTGGGAAGAGAGGATGTTTGGGTGCGGTTTAATCCCTGATTTATTTCTCTGGCCCTATAAGAATGAATGCATTTGGAAACCTGCTCTTTTAAAGGGCAATCTGCAAGATTCATCATCTTAAACAGTTTTTACTGAATACTAGGCAAGTTTGTTATGCCTGCAGGAGACCTCCCGGGTGAGTAGACCTCTTGGAGTGCTTATGCATATGTTTTGACAATCTAATTTGATATGAAAATGATTCAGGGACTTTTACTTTTTTAAAAAGAGTATTGTTTACCCAGTGATTTGGTGCTGTAACGTATAAGCCATTTCCCTGTAAGACTTTGTTCCGAGATACTAAAATTCTAGACAGTGGTAATTTTGCTATAAATGATTACATTTTTTCTTGAGAGGCAGATGGGAAGTATTTCATTTAGAAAGGGGATATTAGTATTCATATATTTCTTTGTGTGGGCTTCCTTAATCTGATACGTGTCACGCGCTGAATGCTTACAGGAGAACATGATGTTTCTAATGTAGATTAATAGGGCTTATGCACAGCATGCAGTCTCCTGTGATACTTAGGATGCTGAACCATACAAGATGATTCAGCGGAGATAGAACACCCACGTGTTCCTATCTGCTTGTTCGAGAGCAGTAAATTTAGTGAACTGTTTGATTGTCTCAAGATGGTTTCTGAGACAGTATCTATTCTCTGCCTTTCCACCTTTGAGCAGTAATGGATTGTGCAGACTGCTGAAGAGCTTCATTCATCTTCCAGCTGAAGTGCTGCTCTTTCTGCTCATCTTGGGGAAAGGGAGGGAAACGCAGCATTAGAATAAGCATCTGGCAGGCCAGATTGTCAGAGACAGAATCGATCATTCAGCTTGGGAACGACTGAAAGCACAGAAGAGCAGAACCACTAGCAGATAACTCAAATTCACATAGGGGCTCTTACAGCCAGGTCTTAGCAATGCACTGATTTTGTCAAAAAGCCACCGTCCGCTTGCATGGAAACGGGACTCCGTACTATGCCTACTCTGTGTTACCAATGGGGAGTAGCTGGAGAAACAAAGAGCACAGCAGTGTTTAACATCAGGAAAGGAGTTTGGCAGGGCTGCATTATGTCAGTACACCTGTTTGGTATTCACTGTAAATGCCACTGCGCTCTGGCAGCAACAAGGCTGGAATTTAAATGGGGAAAAACAGATGATATGGTCTCAGGTGTGCCACTGATGTTTTGCTTTAAGCGTTTTCAGGCCTTAGCTTTCATTAAGCAGCTTAGAGAAAGAATAGCTGAAGGCTAAAGTCATTAGAATATTTGCTTACAAGTCTGACAACCTGGAAAATAATGATAGTTTGCAGCTTTAGGACACCTTGCAGGTTCCATAGTAATAACTGATTAAGACTCTTGGTACATATTTGAAGTCAGTGTCACTAATAGTCAGTGGTGAGCATTTTAATGTTTCTGGTTGCTGAGGAGTGAAAGGACTCGCAAGCTCACTGAACAACTTGCCAAAGGTTGTGCCCTTAAGAAGGGGTATTAGAGCTCAGTCCCTACAGCAAAAAAACAATGGAATGGGAGATGACAGCCACTGCAAATAGAGAAATTGAGCATGTAAGCTTTACTGTGCAGAGTGTTCAGGTGTCCTGCCACTAAAAAAAATTGTAGTAGTGGTCCATTTGTTTTGATAACTGACAGGTACTTAAACAAGGGGAATATAATTGAGCATGCAAGTCTGGCTTGAATAAACACTGACTAACTCCATTATTAGATTATAAAGCTAGCATTGCAAATAATAAATGGGGAGACTTCTGAAATGCACATCTGTCATTAAATACTGAGCCTGCTGCATGTGTTAAGACCTGCTTCCAGAGGAAGGAAAAGAATTGAGCTGAACTCTAAGGTAGACTTGACGGCGTATGAGTAACTGGAGAGCTTCTGGAGAAGGTTTCTGGAGTACACAGAGGCTAAAATGGGGAAAGAGCTGAGAGGTTAGTACAAGTAAATGGACTTTCTACAGCAACAGAGATGCATCTACAAATACTTGAAACAAGTTATTTCTTTGTCCCAAGGTTCACACTAACTACCAGTGTTTTTCCTATGAAACTGGGAGAAACAAACCTGAATGTGCTCATCCAGCAGCTGGAGTGTAATAACCCTACAGCTACTCTATATTACCTTGTCCTAAGGGTGAAATTGCTTTAAAAAAAAAAAAATAAATGTAGTGCCATCAGCACTCTAACCTGTACAACGTACCACTTGTCCCTTTGCATCCTTTCAGAGATCTTCAGGAAAGTCTTATGTAAAATGGATGGTTGGTGGGATTAGTTTCAAGTTGAGATGAAATGCTTCTAAACACACACACACACACACACACACACACACATATAAAAACCACCCAGTGACGGAGCTTACATTGACAGTTGAAACCAGAAAATTTTGAAGACATTCACTTGTCTTTATCCTCCTTTCCATACCAGCCAGGATGTGAGGTCAGAGTTCTGTGACTCCCCTACAGTAGCTTGTGACAGCTTTGCCAGAATAAAGGTGGCTGTATTTTCCTTTGAGTTTTGCTGGTGGCAAGACTGAGTCTCTGATCTCTGCTTTTGACAGATAACTAAAAAGCAGCACTTATTTCCAAATCTGTTTTAATGTATTCTCTTTGTAATACAGGATTTTATAGTTTATTTTTAAAAATTCACATCAGGTCACCTTTGAATGCCATCTTAATGATGGTAGAAAGCCAAAGCCTTTTACACTAGACTTCTGTTAAAATTTTAATGTTCCTAATACAGAGATCATTATTAGTCTTAAAAGCATGATCACATGTTACTGAGTTTCACAGATGTATTTCTTTCATGTATAACTTATTTTTATTGAAGAGTAAGTAAAACATCTTATGTTGTGCATTCAAGCTGTATGTTGCATGAAGCTGACTAGTTTAAAATAAAAAACCCCAAACTGTTTGATTTTCATCCTTTGAAGTCTTCGCATATCAGCATGACAGTGTTTTGCTCTCTTACCAGAGTTTTGAAGGTACCATTGTGTGGGAAAGCCAGGATCTTCAGGGGCTTGTTTCAAGAAACCTTCATAAAGTGATGGTGAATGATGGAGGGGGTGTTTTCAGAGTCATTACAGTGAGTCACCTCACCTTCCCTTCCACCATGTTACTATTTTTCTTCCAAGTCTCGAGTATTTAGCATTTTGCTCTCTTGTGTTTCTTCGTAAGTTGTTAATTCAGTTGGGCCTCTCCTGTTACCTCAGAGGGGAAGTTTGCTTTGGCTGGGAAAGGGACAAGGGCATGCAAAAAATGGTGCAGGGAGTAAAGTTAATGTATTGTCTTTGTCAGGTGTGAAGCAGTATCGGTATATTGGAGATGGCAAAATGTGGGTCCAAAATCCTGTGTTAAAATCCCAGTTGATGTGATTATGGCAGCATGTGTCTTTTCTTGTCAAAGTGTTGCTTGCTTTAACATGCTGTGCTCTTGTAATCTAGCCAGAATAACTTTACCTTCTGTTTTCAGCTTTGTAACTCGTTTTCTGAGTTTCAGTGGTACCGTCAGTTTTAGCTGAAACTTCAGAAATGGCTACAGAATTATACAGTTAAAAATCTTAAGACTAAGACTTTAATTACGCAGGTACCAGAAGAGCTTTAAATTAATTTCATTCTCAGTTGCCAGAAAACTTCACATGTTAAAATCGTAGGGAAAAACACATCAGTAATGAGAGGTGAACTAATTTCTTTTTTTTCCATTAATCTGTCTCTAGCAGGCAGGAGAAGGGTCACTGCCACATGAACTCACAGAAGGTGTGGAAGGAATAGCAGGTGGTTTTATCTACACTATTCAAGGTAAGTCTGCAAAATGTAGAATTACATTTGATATTATGATAAACAGGAACTTTAAATTGCATTTCTGAGGTAAAATTCGTTCTATCTCTCTGAACTTGACCACCTTCAGTTTTCTTTTAGGAGAAGCAATTAATTTCTTTCTGTTTTTTTTATGTCACTCAGTATTCTTGCAATATTTCTTCAGCTTTTACCTGCAGTTATGTGATGTGGTTCAGCAGAGACCACTTCTGCTACATCAAAGCAAATGCCAATTTCATTGTATTTAGCAATGTACTTTTTGTTTCTTTTAGTGTTGATGTTTTGTTGGGTTTTTTGTTTTTTTTTTTTTACTGCTAGATATATTCAGGAGTAGTTGATACAACAGTAGCTTTTTTTTACTCTACTGGTAAGAGTAATAGTGAAGTCTCAGACAGCTCTTTATTGAAAAAGTTGAATCCTTTTGTTACTGAGAAGGAAGAGAATACTATTTTACTTTAAACTTTCTGTATCAGACCTCATGCAAAAATAGATTTCTTTGTTTTTCTGCAACTTTTAACATTTTGTAGAAATTTTTCAGTAAATTGTAGGACTTTTCATAACCTCATCAAGTTGAACAATTCTTCAGATTCCTTTTGTCAGCATGTCATGTATGATCCAAGAGAAACAAGTGAAATAGTACGTACGTTTGCATCTTTGTTTAATGGTGGGTGCTGTCTCTTTCAGAAGGTGATGCTCTTTTAAAAAGCCTCCATACTCGTCCAGAAAGGTTTAGAAGTCACATAAAAAATCTTGAAGAAGAAGATGCTTTATTGAAGGAAGAAAGCAGTACCTATGATGATATTGTGTTTGTAGATGTTATTGACACTTACAGAAATGTTCCAGCCAAACTGCTGAACTTCTACCGATGGTAAGTTGAAAAGAAAGTAAGTTTCTCTTAGGAATGTTTCTGTTTTGTAGTGCAAGATGAACCAGCACGTTACACTGTCTAACAGGTCCCATGAAATACGTACCTTATGTATCTTACTTCATTAAGGTGTATTTGTCTCTCACAATTTTGGGGTGTGTAGTGAGTAACATAACAGGATCTGTATTTCTTGATTGGTGACCCTTGGTGCCTCAAATAAGCATGAGCTGGGCAGACAGGTTTCTGCTCTATGAGTCTGGGTGTGAACATTTTCATGTCTTCTTTGTAGTTTCTTTTAATTTGTTTCTGACTGAAAACAGTTTTAGTCTTTGAATGGCTGGCTTTTGGCCCCCTTGTATACTAAGTGTTTTACTTTGTGGCTGTTGACTCTTGTCCTGTCACAGGGCACCACTGAAAGGAGCCTGGCTCCATCTCTTTACACCTTCCCTTCAAGTACCTGTATACATTGACGAGCTCCCTGCTGAGCCTTCTCTTCTCCAGACTCAACAGTCCCAGCTTTTCCTCACAGGAGATGTTCCAGTGCCTTAATTACCTTTGGTGGCCCTTTGCTGGACTCTCCTTCCAGTATGTCTGTGTTGCCTTGTACGGAGGAGCCTAAGCCTGCTTGCTCTACTCCAGATGTGGCCTTACCAGTGCTGAGTAGAGGGGAAGGACAGGAAACCGAGTGGAGGGTTGAAAAGAAGAATTTTCACAGTGTATTTCATTGTCTGTGATGAATGTAATAAGTTATTTCCTCTAATTTGCAATTCTTTCCATTACTCTGAGACAACTGTTTCAATTAATTGATGTTGCTGTGGAGCAAGAAGTACAGCTGACAGTTTTAGTTGCTTGCAAGATCATGCCCTTACTTAACAAATTTCATTGTTATGAATGTAACTGAAAAACTGAACCATGCTTTCAGCTCTAAAATGGGAGTTTAAATGTCAAGACTTAGCTCTTTGTCATCGTTTCTTAGGGGTTAGCAAATTTTTCAAGATTTAGTAACAAAAGGCTTAAGGAAAATGCCTTTCTTGTTAAGAGAAATTACCCTTAAAACCAACGTTTGTTAATCAACCTAGGAATAATCCCTAGAATTTTAAGCTTCTTTGATTGTTTTACAAGTGACAGGCATTCAACTGTTTCAGACAGCTAGAGATTACTTTTTTCCATAAAGGGTGCTTTACTGAGGAAGAGCAAGTACCAAGTGGTTTCCACAGATGTTTCTTATAACCTTCCACAGTTGTATTGCCCTTGAACCGATTGTCTCATCCTGAAGAGTAGGCTACTGACATGTAGCCACTGGCTTTTAACAGCTGTGCTGCCATCATCATCAGGGATTCATATCCTTCTGAGGTCAATACTGGTTAAGACGGATTCATTAATAAATTCACCATCTGTCCTGGAGAACAAAACTTCAGGTTTGTTTTCTTCAGCTCATGCACAAATCCATGTTGTTAAGATCATCATAGGGTGCAGCTGCATCTCCTTCCTCTAGGACAAGCAGTCGGCCTTGGTTAATAGCGAAAACGATTAAAAGTCAAGGGTAGGGAAGACATTCCTCCCCTCTTCCTTCCCCTTCTGCTTCCCCAAAAAAACCTTGCCGAGTGTTCTGTTGTGTAACTGTAGTTTGTGGGCTGCAGCTCAGCATCTCATCACTTTTCTTTTTGGCTACAGGACAGTTGAATCAACGAGTTTTGATTTGTTGCTGAAGACAGATGATGACTGTTACATTGATTTGGAGGCTGTTTTTAACAGGATAATGCAGAAAAAATTGGACAGGCCAAACATTTGGTGGGGAAAGTGAGTTGGTTTGTTGTTTTGTTTTGTTTTTTTAACTTGTCTTTAAGAGATACCATGTCTTTAGTGAACAGTTTACTGCTTTCAGTCTTGCCCTTTTCTGTCTATGGAAGCTAGGTAAAAAAGCAGGACTTTTCTAAGTGTAGAACTTTCTCAGAACACACAAATCAGTCCTTTAGAATCACTTTCCAGAGCATGTCTTTACAGTGAGTTGACTTGCTCAATGTTTTACCTAGGTTTAAAATGTGTTGTATATGTCTTTGTCACACTACTTTAGTAAATAAAAGTATTCTAGCAGTACAGTTATGTTCAAAGGCAGCTACATAGTAAAATTGTAAATTTTACTTTTTTTGAAGCCACTGTGATTTTTTTTTTTTTTCTGATGGGCTGGAGGAAATGGGGTAAACAGGAATAACAAAAGTTGCCTTTACAGTCTGCACTTTATTTTGGAGCCTGTGAATGACAGGCATTGCTACCCACTTTGCTGCTGTCTGAAATGGTAGATCTGATTCATGGAGTGATGTTCCCCAGCCTGTATCACACTTGTGAATAACTGGGAGGATCTCTCCCCTTCCGTCCATGGAATGCATTGCTCCACTGGTATCACCTCCAACATAGCAGAAACGCTGCACTGCTGTTACCATTTGATATAGCATGATGGCAGTGTGTCTTCCTGTTGCCATCTGCTTACCGAAGAAAAGCTGGTCTTTGCTGATAAAGGTGACTTGCTTCACAACCCTGGTACTGACTCTTGCTTACTCGTAAGGTGGTTTACTCAGGTGTCTTGAAGTATGTGTGTGGGCATGTGAGTGTGTGGAATAGCTGGCTATCTTGTGATGATCTCAAAGATCTGAGTGGTGGCCGGATGTTCTCTGGCCTGTACAAAAGCCACGATTGCCTGGTGCCTATTAAATTTTTGGGGGCCTACCTCTACCACAAGGGAAGGCTAGTAGGGAATCATAGAATGGTAGGGGGTTGGAAGGGACCTCTGGAGATGGCAGGATCACCTAGGGCATGTCACACAGGAACCTATCCAGGTGGGTTTTGACCATCTCTAAAGAAGGTGATTCCACAAAGAAGGTAAGATAGGGTCATTCTATCAATATAAAAGGTTAGGAACTTAATGACAAGATGGAAACCAACTTGCAAAAGGAAAAATAGCACTCTGTATGAGCTGCCCGAGCTGCTGTTCCAGCTGACGCAGGAAAAGCTTTTCTGGAGTATCTCCTTGGGCTGTAAGAGCTGAGGATGTGATACAAAGAGATTGCCCTCCTTCCCCCTGGTGTCCCTACCTATGCAATGGTAGGTGTCCCTACCTTTGTGTTGATGCCTACCATGGGCCTGCTTCTTGGCCAGAGTTTTCTGGTTGTATGTTCAGCTTTGTGGGTAACCACTGGGTACAAGAGGCTTCTGAGTGGTTTTGGGGATCCTTCCAAGCTCTCCTGCCTTTCACCTCATTGACATCTCATGTATTTAGATTTGAGCATTGGTGGAAGTGCAAATGCGGTGTTGTTAGGCTTCTCTGAGAGCTGGTGCTGGTGTGTGGAGACTACAACTTCCTAAGCAGTAAAGCTAATATATCTGGCCCTTGAGGTGACTTTATTGATCGTCTCCCTTCCTTCTGCTCCTCTGAGCACATGTTGGAGAACTCAAAGTTTGCATTCTTCACCTAAACTTTATTAATCTCTCCCTAGTTCAAACAAGCTTTTTGTTTGTTGTCTAGTGTCCCTTATAATCTGTTAATACTTAATTCCTATATTAATAGAGAAACTTACCAGAGTTCTTGTGAATCCTGAAATTTTTCATCAGCTTATTCTGGCAGAAACCAAGGATGAGATCTCAGTGGAACTGGGAAGGGACTGGTTTGTATTGAGCTGTGCTTACATTTGCTGTCTGTTAATAGCCCTTTTCTGATGCCACTTCATATTGTGTGGTGGTTGTGTTTGTTAATTTTACGTCACCATTTAAAAAGCTTCTCTAGCTAGCTAAGCTAGAGATTTCAGGAAAAGTAAATGGTCCAGGTATTCTACTTCAGAACTTTGGCTCGTCTTGGAGAGAGCATTTCTGTTCTTTTAAACTGCAGTTGACAGATTAGTCACCCTCAGACATGAGAGAAGTGCCTTTGACAGATGACTGATTGTGTCTGCAAATGACCAGATTTATGATGGGGTAGACTGTACCAAGTTGTTTCTTGGAAATGAATGAAAAAATGAAAATGAAAAGGCAGTTCACTGAAGTTGGCTTATCTACCATGCTATGGAAAGCAATGGGAGTTCAGAATGGCACCTTTTCTTGACATTAATTAGGCAAAAAAACCCACTTCAGGTACTTAAGTTTTCCATGAAGATATATTTCATTTGTTATCTGAACCTCCCCTTTTCATGGGATCTTAAGATACGCTGTTGAGTGTGACATGCTTCGTGTTCTAGTAACGTATTTTTAGGCTTGCCTTAGAATAGCCATTGCATGAACTGATGAGGATTGGTGCTGCTTTCTTCTGCAGACTGAAAAATGAGTTTTGCCAAGTCTTGCTGTAGAGTTGGCGTGTTAAGGTGTCAAGTAATTTTATGAAGTTGCTGATAAAAGGAAGTGACAAGTTGTGCTGGGACAGAAGAGTTGGACAAAATGTCATATTTTCTGTGTGTCTGTAGAGAACTTTATGTTGGGGTGACACCTTTGAGTGTAAATTCTCTAATAGTCACAGTCTTGAGGTAAGCCAAGCGTGAGGTGTAGTGAACAATGCTGACATCACTCCAAGAAGCAGGTGCCCCTCAGTCCGGAGGGGGTTGCACCTTCACTGCTGTGACTTGCTAGAGCGGAAGATACTGAGTCTGAAGTGAATTCAGGTATCAGATGTGACTTTTATCTACTTGGTGCTTTAACATGTCAGCTTCTACTGTGAATGTGAAGACTCTGATAACAGATCTGCCACTCAAATGTAATTCCTCCCTTACGGGGCTGTTGTCTGAGGTGACAGTTCTTTGTAGTTCACTAAAGCTTTTAGCTGCTTGTGCTCATGACTGAATTCAGCAGCACTTGAACCTGTTTGCAAAAAGGGGGAGAACCTGCTGCACTGATGTAGTTATGCCGCTTAGCTGTGAGTGCATGAAATACTTGCAAGGTAAGAGGAGTGTGACACCAGCCTGTTCCTGAACAGGAAAATCGAGGCCTTTCTCGCTGCCCTAGTGAACTAAGGCTAGGAACTATAATTAGGATCACCTTCTACTTCTTCCTCCTAATATTGTTTATTATCAGTGTTACTTCAGTTGTTAGCCAGATTAGTAGGTTTCACAGAGAGCTGTGTATAAGCATCTCACATCTAACATGGTCTTCAGTTTCAGACTAAATTGGGCAGTTGATCGAACTGGGAAATGGCAAGAGCTGGAGTACCCAAGTCCTGCGTATCCAGCCTTTGCTTGTGGATCCGGCTACGTCATCTCCAAAGACATTGTTCAGTGGCTGGCAAGCAACTCTGAGAGATTAAAGACATACCAGGTAGTAAAAGCGTTGGTTCAGTTTTTCTATCTTAAAGTGGTCTGGGGAGCAGCATATGTACTGGACAAAGTGGAAAGAACACTGCTCAAGTGTTAAATGTTCGGTTCTCCTGGTTGCTGCTGACTTTTTGCAGTGCTTTCAGTCTCTATGCTTAGTGTCTGTTTAGGTCAAAGCACAACTACTTTGGACTGAAAACCTCTAGAGCTGTAATCTTGAGTTTTGTACTCTCAAGGAAGAAAAGCTGAGAGGATTAATATACCACCTCTAAACCAGTCAAACATAGTTTTAGTATTTACCATTTTTTACCACCGGTACGTGATGCAACTTATTCTAGTTCATAAAGTCAGGCTTCATGCTTTCCTGGTGGTAATATTTCTATTTTTATTTGTTGTCTTAGGGTGAAGATGTGAGTATGGGCATCTGGATGGCAGCTGTAGGACCCAAACGATATCAAGTAAGTCAGTCTGAAGAAATTCCACCCGCCAAGTTCTCTGAATAGGTCTAGAAGGTCAGAGAGGGACATATCCCTCTAGTTGGTGATGTTTGTGTGCAAAGTTTTTTGCTAGAAGCAATGAAAACCTGATTCCTGGAAGTAGAGATTGTTGAAGACTGAAGTCTCTAAGAAAAACTGATTGAACCAATTCTCTCTCTAACAGGATAGTCTCTGGTTGTGTGAGAAGACATGCGAGAGTGGCATGCTGTCTTCCCCCCAGTATTCTCCACAGGAACTGAGAGAGCTCTGGAGATTAAAGGAACTGTGTGGAGATCCTTGTAGATGTGAGGAAAGATGATGGACTTGCCCTGGAAAACAGGGTGGCGTACACCGATCACAGAAAAGTGTACATTTGGATTCATTCTCGGGACAGTAAGGAATATGGAGGTATCTTTTAATGCTGGGTTTCAAGTATAACAATATTTGCACATCCCTTTTGATAATTACTAGTGGACTGATACTATTCATTTTCTATAGTATAGATGGTGATCTGACAAAAACCAAAATGTTTAAGATAAAAAAAAAATCCTTTTTATATAAAGTCAAAGACCTACTTGTAATTAATAAATGCACATAAGAATGCCAACTAGCCTGTCTTTTGTAAATTAAAGTACTACTGATCTAACTCAGTATAGAGCTGTACCAGGATCCAGTGGAGAGCTGTGCTCAGCACCAGGGCATCTGGTAAGTAAGTCTTGTTGCAGCAGGTTCTGTGCTGTCTTTGGAGCTGCCCTCATCTGTGCAGGGGCTGGGACAGCTTGGGGTTAGGATTTCTGTTTAGTTTGTTCATATCATTGTCATTTTAGATAAAAAGAGTATCAGAGTTTGCTTATACCAAATCTTGAAGTACTGCAAACTTGGTCGGATTAGGAGGGATTTCTGACAGCTCAATATGTTATTAGCTATGAATCTGAGGGTACACACGTGGAAGTAAAATAAGATTGAGGAAGAGTGCACTGAAGAATATAAGATAAAAAGCAACGCCTTGCAGTTAAGTGTGATGAGAACTTATTTATACCATGCTACGTTAATGCTGTAGGGTAGAATAAAGGTCTGTCAGATTCTGACCTTAAATAGTCTAAGGCTGTGTTGATACTTCTACAATTACTGCTGTTTTAATTTTGTTTCCTTCAAGGTCTTTGGAAGTAGGTGAAAACAAGTAGCCTCTTTCAGTGCAGCACTAATTTTTGTCCTATTATAAGCTAAGTGATCACAACTAAATCATGTACTCAATTCAGTAAAAAAAATTTCTCACCACTACAGTGGGAAGGTGGTATAAAATCTTGGCAAAAGGGTTACCTTGAGTTTTATTTACTTGAAGCACTATTTGGTATCTTTCAAGTAAGACAATTCGGCCAAAAGCAAATGCTTTCTTGGAGACTAACGATTAAGTTTAGGAAGCTGAAAGCATTCTTGTGTAGCCCCTCTGGTGCCACGTATGAAATTCACATTCTCCCGTACATGTGTTGAGGCAGAGGCTGTCCATACTGTCTGTAGGCAGTCTGGAACTCTTCTGCAGCTCCAGTGTTGACTTCTCCTTCAGCCTAGCAGGAGAGTCCTTTCTTACCACCGTACTAAAACACAGTCTCCATTTTCTATTGAGTAAAACTGCAAAGGCTTTAGGTCATTGTCTAGTTCAACTTCTTTTCCATCCAGCTAGAATAAGAAAGGAGAAAACCTGATCAGACTTCGAACTGAAATCCTTTCACGTAAACCAAATACAGTTCAGTTAGTTTCAGTCAGGGAGGACCTGTCATATTACAGGAATTAAATTAGGTCCTAAATTACAGCATGAAGACTGCCCTCCTTAAGTGAAACCAATCTGATTAGGCAGTATGTTACTTTTGAATTACCCATTTTTGACTCACTTTAGAACTTTCATAGGACAGTTTCATTTCTGAACCAGGAATTTTAAGTAGGCGATACAGCAATCCTTTGACCCTCTGAATAGTCATAGACTCTGCCAAGGGGAAAGAAAGAAAAAGAAAAAAGTTATTAGGAAAATGCTGCTACCACTGAGCTGTAGCAAAGTACTAGTGTTTCAACTATACTTGCTTACAGCAACAGTGAAAGGCTGTATTGCTGCTTCAGTTCTAACACTGCAATAATGTCTTTTGTACCTGAAACCATAACTGCTAATCCAATTGAAAATGGTTTAATCTCTGGGGGATAGGACAGGATATGCTACTATGGTTTAAGTGCTTTGATCCCATAAACCAAATTAAAGTGTTACGGCTTCATAATTTACCTTTTTTGAGTTTGCATTCACTACATGCTAAACTAAGTGACCTTTGGGACACATACCAGTCAGGTTCTGACTACTTGCATCTGGCGACTGTTCCTTTAAGTTTTCGTTACCAGGAATTGGCTTTCCCAGCACAAATAAATGAATGTTACTGTGGAACTAGTGCCATTCTTGGAAACAGTATATTACATTCATTAGTCCCAAACAAATTGCCAGCAGAGTTGTAGAGCGGTTTATATTATGAAGTCAGTTACACAAAGGGATATTTTTTTGTAATGGATCTTGAATGAGTAAATGTAGTTTGTTCCAGAGGTGATACCTGGGTTTGCAATAGATATACTCAATATTTTGGTTGAACTTTCACTTCTTTTGAAGCTTTATCTAAAGGCACAGCAATAGTGAGTTATTCCTGTAATACTACGCATTGTACTTAGACAAATATTTTTCTATCAAACATTTTTGTAAAAGCTGTATCTATCTGATTTTATGCAACTTGTGATAATAAATGTGATTTTTATTTTAGAATAAAGCTTGAGTACGTCTTTTCTCTCAGACTCCATTCTGACACATCTTTCCATAACATCAGTTTGTTTTAGAACAAAGTCTATTCATTCTGGTCTCACTACAGGCATGAAAACTTGGAAAGACAAATTTGATACAGGTCAGAATGAGCTTTCTAACTTAATGTATGAGATACTGGACCACGGTATCTAGAACTGCAGAATATGTAGTTAGTTGGCTCTTACAGCTTCATGTTCTTATTTGGTTAACACAGCCACCAGATTTCATATCAGTTAATTAGCCTTTGGTTGTCTCAGACACACTGATCATGAAACCAGGTCATAAAGAGAAGCATTAACTTTCAATCTTCAAGCTGGACTGAAAGTAAGTATGAAGGTCAGAAAAATAACGACTTTTTCAAACAATTTCTACCTGTGACATTTTGCTAGATGACAAAGTCTTCAGGGGAGACTCTTCAGGAGATGACAAAGCCAGAGGCAGCTACCGTTCTTTAATATAGTTATTTGAAAAGAAGCTACAACTCAACTGCTTAAATACAAAGTGCAAAGACTTCTTACCTGGTAGCTTTTTTTCTACTGGCTTCTGTTCGGGTTTCTCAGGACATTTAATTGTCAAAGCTTAAGGAAGAATGGTGAGGCATTAGGGAATGAATGTTAAGCCCTTTTCTGTCACAAGCACAGTGTCTTTCTGGTCTGGTTTTGTTTCAAATTGTTTCTCCTAGCTCAGCCTGATTTTCTTAAAAAAAAAAAAAAAAAAAAAAAAAAAAAAAAAAAAAAGCCTGTATCAAAACAGCTAAAAAAAAATTATGAATTTCTTAAAAAATTAAAAGTAATTTTAAA
>WUAM01000370.1:1172532-1186772 GCA_024336885.1 Actenoides hombroni | reverse complement strand
TTATCTCTTCCAAATGGGAACACACTAAATCAGGAAGCTATCATGAAGAAGATTGCCTGGTCAAATTGGTTTTTACTTTTTCAATACCTTGTTCTAATTTAACTTCCTGTTTGGATGATTTTCTTAAAAAAAAAAAAAAAAAAAAAAGCCTGTATCTGAGCAGCTAAGATAACATTAGGCATTCTCTGAAAAATTAAAAGTAATTTTACTAAAATAAAAAAGTGTTTATTAATCTTTGGTAAATTAGAGGAAACATTCTAGAAGTGAATCTCTAATACTTACACATGTTATTTTGGTCAAAAGGAGTATTTACCTACAAATGCTTAATTTCTAATTAGCTTTTTAAAAGAACCTGCAGTAGAATGGAAACTGCTTACTCAGTTTAAAGCAGGTTTTTGACCCTTGATATCTCTGAAGCACTGTACAAGCACATTTTAAGGAAGTTAATAGCCTAATTCTTTTGCAGAGATTAAAAAAACTCATCCTTATAAAAGGTTTTTATTATGTCTAACCAACTCGATTCCTTGTTCTAGTTAGTCTTTCACCTAAATGCAGTAGAAAGTAATGCCTTACAATAGTATTTTGCCCACCAAGTAAAAAAAGGTTCAATTCTTCTGTCAACTGGAAAGCAAAGCTAAGTGAATTTGTAACTCTGAGATGTAACCTAGCTTAAGTCTGTAGATAGCCCCAAACACCAACACTACCCCTATTTTATTTTTTTTTAATGTCCTGAAGTTAGGAAGCTATATTAAAAAAAAAACCAAACAGAAAACAGTGTCACTGTTGAGGTTAAAATCTCAAATGTTTTCTGTTGACAAAGCATTCATGCTGTCAGAATAGGAGCATTGATTACCTCTAGTCCCCGTTAAGTCTTAATTAAGGAAATCATTCAGCCTGGGTTGAATGGCAGATGAGAATGAGTACACAGAAACATGTATCCAGTCAAATGCAAGAGATAACACAGTTCAGAGAAGCAGAATTACAAGCTGGAACTCTGATGTGTCAAAAGCTTTTTGAACCTTTTGTTCTCCACATACACCCAGGAAATACTAAGCTTGTAAAATACTGTAAATGCAGAAAGAACAATTTTGACCATTCCTGGCCTCTTACTCAGAAGCTGATTTTTCAGAGTCAAAGGCTGTTTTCCTTTCAGTTCTCCTTCTTCAGGTGTACCATATTCTGTGGGAAGAAAAGTGCACATAAACATGAACCTTTGAAAGACTACAACTCAATCATAGACCTTAGAGAGCCATGTTGTTGGCTCAGGCACAAGCCTGCTGCCTCAGTTGCCTCAGCAGCTGGGACACTGAGTATAGAAAGCAGCAGACTCCTGCGATGCAAAGTGCCACACACATGAGCCATGACCAACTAACTGCCAGAGCACTGAGGAGGTTTCACAGGCACACAGAGGTGTTGCTTAACATGCCTACAGTAAAATAAAAACCCAACCACGTAGGCGGAGTGAGCTGCTGCCTGCTCAACCCGTAGAGTTCTGGGGGCTGATGCTGACAGGTGTCACCCCTGAGGCAGCGAGCCCAAGTTCCTGAAGCAGCGGTGCCTGGAAGCGTGCCCCACAGAAGCACCAGCCATTTGCACCCGGGCATGCTAAGTGGTGGGCTTTCCTAAGGCAGAAGGCGTGCACGGAAAAAACATCAGTGTGAAAGGAAACTGAAGAGAGCCCACTCAGTGCTACTGCAATGCCAGAAGTGAGGAAATGCTAATTTTACTGGACTTGTACTTACTAAGGCAAAGCGATGGGTATCTGGGATGGGCAGCAAGAAACTCTTCACTTGGTTTGTTTTTCTCTGGGTCCCAATTGCCACCAGCTGCTAACCAGTCCTTTCCAAATATTTTGCGATAATCAAGCTCTGCTCCTTTTCTTTCCGCAGGAAGGATCTGTACTGACACAGGAACGGCACATTATAGAATTATGCAACTTTCCAGAGAAGAAAATCTAATTAATGACAGTGAATTCTTGCTCTTACTTAGGTGTTCAGGTTGTTTTAATGCTACCAAGAGTCTTACAACCCCTATGTCCATGTATTGACTGGTCCATCTCATGAATATCTAAGCAAAGATGTTACTGTATATGATGCTGCAAGGATGGCTTTTGTATCTATGGAACAGATGCTGCTTCTGCTCTCTTTTATGATAAAGTTTGATCTGGTTTAGATAATGCTATTTTCCTATTACTGAAGGCAAATGCTTGTATTACTGTCACTGAAACAGATCCAACTATGCTGAATTTCTTTTTTTTTGTTTTTGGCCAGAGTATGATTGTTGTTAACAGTTCTGCAGCTTCAACACAACTCGGGCAGTTTAAGAAAACCACTGTTCCTCCATCTTGTCCTAGCCCTCACTGAGTTGGCAGTGTTCACAAACAGGGCTGGATTGTGAAGCCCTGCTGAGTACCCCATTGACTAGATGATAAAATAGTCAACATTTTTCCTGTACCCAAACAAATCGTAATCTTAAACTGAAAACAATTCCTCAGGCAATGATGTAATGTTTTTCCCCAGATTCATGCAATTTGTTGAAATAGCACATACCTCAGACTTGTTCAAAACCTTCAATTGACTTATCTTAGCAATAATTAGCTGTCTCAGTGTGTCTGGATTCTTCTCTGTGTCCATAAAAGGGTTATTGTGACACTGCAGTGACAGCAAACTTGGCAATTTATCCAGCTCATTGATAGATGACCACTGAAATAGAAGGGAACAGTCTTTTGAGGAAATATAAAACATATTTCAGAACAATACACAGCAACATTGACTTTTCCTGTACAATTACCATGACTGAAACTACTCTTTTGGTCAGCAAAACCAAGTACTTTCATCCTGTTCACTTAGCTAAGAAAAGAACTACACTATATTTAACTAAGAAAAAAACCCCAAAACAACCCAAAACAAAAAAACCAAACCAAAACAAACAAGGAACTACTAAGCAGTTTAGATCACTAGAATTCTGTAAGAGGAATTACGAGGTAGCAGAGGAGTACGACTAGCTACCATAAACATGTATGACTGAGAAGTTAAGAAATGTTTTTAAATTTTTAAGTTATGCCTCTTTGTTGATCAAAGTACGCAATAGTTACCTCAGGATCTTACACATACAATCACAGAAATGTTAAAGCAGCAAACAAGTCATGTCATATCATATATCATATCTTACAGAAAGAGAAATGTATTTACAAAATGTGAAACTATCACAATCTAACCTACCTGTGATATTTTATTGTCTTTTATTACAAGGTGCTTTAGTGAAGGAAACATTTTAGTCTTGCATCCTAGGAAAAAGAGTAAATTTACAAGACAATAGTGAAAACTTTAAATAAACAGACCTATAAAGCTATAAATAAATTTCTTCTTTTACATACCAAATCCAGCATCAGGAAAATGTATAGAAGCTATTCCAGTGTTTCTAAGTATAAGGTGTTCTAATCTGAAATTTAATAGATACAATGATAACTGTAAATGGCACAGAAAGATTTTTTTTGTAAAGAAATACTACCTCTTTAAAAAAAACAAAACAACACAACCAAACAAACCAAAGATGTAATAAGCTTTTGACATGATGCATAGTCACTGACAATGACCAGCAGCTTCACAGACAGTACCCAGACTTCAGCAGTATTCAGGGAATAAATTTTTCACAGAGTAAGTGCAATAATTTCAAGCTTTCAAAATGGCTCTGGGACTTAAATGTGTGTGATTTTTAAAAAGAGCTTGTGGCTATTTAAAATCATGGCTGCTATTTTGGTGTGCAGTGCAAGATAACTCCATAAATTAGTAAAACTATTGTATTAGTCTTGCAATTTTCCAGTCACTGCAATTGAAGCGCTTAAGGAACACACACCTACTTGCCCTGGATGGTAACCCCAAAGCAAGGAATCATGGCTCAAGCCTGTAACTGCCATAAAGATGCCTCTATTGAAAGGTGTAAACCAGAAGAATCTGTGTAAAGGGTATTTCCACAGACATTCTTCTAAGAAACTGGAAATACATTTACCCAACGCAGTATGGGAATTACACTGTTTGTGTTTTTGGGTATTTTCGCCCTTTTTTTTTTTTTTTTTTTTAATTTTGAAGCATGTCTCAAAGTCTTTACTCAAAAAAGGCATTGAAACTTCAAAAGACAGTGCCTGTGAAGAGGACGTGCCACACTCTACCACCAGTAGAGTAACAACAGTAAACTTCCCCATAGTTAATAATCAAGAGCAGGTAACAGAAATGACAAGGATTATCACCACACTTTTTTACCTCCCTCCAACTCCTCTTTCTTTTACTTTCTTTAGAAAGGACAAATAAGCACCATTGGTATAGAGTGCTAATGGTTAAGTGTCCATCACCAATCTTTAGCCTCAGGAGCGACACCTTCTAACTAAACTGCACAATGGCCTTCTGCAGGCTCAAATGTCTCCAAGATGTCTGTGCAGCTCATGGTGAACCTGCATTATACTGTCACGGTCAGCAAACTGTCCTAAGGAATGACTTCCATGAACTCCTTTATTTTGCCACTGCACACAAACTCTACAGGCCTGTCATCTTGTATAAAACCCCGTGCGTACTAATATATAAAGAACCTGGTAGAGTGATAAATCATTTCCTTTTCATAAGTATGCAAGTATCTATTTCAGTCAACAAAGACTATGGAGATGAATATCCAAGACAAAGCAAATTTAACAGGTACCCGGGGAGATGTGCTATTAGATGCAGCTGATTTCCATCCAGTAACGGGTTGTCTGAAAGGTCTAACAACTTCAGGGTCTGAAGGACATTATCAGGCCTGCCACATGGAAAAAAAGCAAACACAAACACAGAACCTGTAAAATTGTTACTTGAAAACACTAATTTTCTAGATATATAAATGCATGCAAGTACTCGTGTCTATTTATAAGTGTTTTGAAATACAGCATGTGAAGTTTGCTTTGTTTATTTTACAATTACATCTTGGTGATGCAAACATTACAGGAACGTAACTTTATCTGCTATATAACTTTGCAGTACATCAGTCTCACAACAATTTACTTATTTTACCAAACTTACCTTTCCAATACTGTAATATTATTAGAAGTAAGATACAATTCTTCAAGTGCTGGCCATCCTGGAGCACAAAGAAGAACCTAAAAGCAAAACTTCATTTAATATAACAAAACTTGGGAAAAAATATTCCAGAAATGATGTATTACAGATTGTCTAGTCCTCCCTTTCTTCCATCTGGCTCGTTCCCATATCTGGATCTACCAGCAGAGATGACATCAAAGGAGTTCTGCACAGTCACAGGACTTGCAGTGCCAGGCTTGAGGCTAGTAGTGGTCCTACCTCAGGATGATGTGACCTGGAAACTGAGTTTATTTTACTCAGTAGGGTTGAAGTAATGAGATTTTCCCTATGATGAGGTGAGGAAGTGGCAGTATATACTCAATGGTGGCTAATGGTTCTGGAACTTCTGCATATATCATCAGGTCTGACAGACTTTTGAAATGTCTTAATTTATTAGAGCTTGACAGCTTTTCTCTCATGGGACTGTGTCAGCACATGAAATCACTAAAAAGCATTAAGTCAGCAAATATCCTGAAGTTTTTAAGTACTCTAAAGAAAACAAACTAGTTCCAAAAGCCTACAAATGGAACAAAGATGCATTTTCATCTTATGTGCTGAAATTACGTTAAAATGATTATTTTACTTTATAAAGATTGATTTCTTGCAAACATCTACAGCGGATAACACAACTTTTAAAAATAAACACTTATTACAAAGCAATGGAAATTGCTGGCATAAACCCCAGTTTTGTATGCAGTTGTGAAAGTGTAAAAGATGTAGCAGTTTTAGCAAATGGGAGTTCCATAAGCATTGGATTTGACTCATTTTCTACAGATTTGTGCCTGTAAGTGACAACATTTTTTTTTCTCTGAGGTTTTTCTTGTGTGTACTCTCCAGAGTAAAATTAAGTGTGAGTTCATTCTGCTACTCCTTCCTTGTTAGGAAGCTTAGCGGGGATATTTCGTCCATCTAAATCCCTATTTTCTTGGAACTTGTAGGTAATAATACTATTTTTAAGCTCCCACCTCTTTCAAAATGTGTTTGAAATTGGCTAGCAGATTCAAAGCCTTTGACATGTAAGGACACAGACATATACATGCACAGCATAATCACCTAAAGCTTGTTTTCACAACAGTTTACAAAGCAGTTAAGTTCAAAGATCTGACAATCAAATTCAATTTGTTACATATATAGCTAAGTGATTCTCCTACAAATGTTCACTGTCCTAGACACCAAAAAGCCTTCCTTCATCAACTATTCTTCATTCTCTCTGTTACAGTTGTATGAAGTTATAAAACTGGATGCATATGACTGAATCATTATACATACAGTACAAAATATTAACACTGAGATCTCTTCAAGTGGTGGCATATGATTTGGGGCTCAACTGCTTTACACCCAAAAATATGAAACATCATCTTGTTGCCACATCTGCAACACATGTGAACTTACAAACTTGTGATGGATGGCATAGAAAACCAGCACAAAACCAAAGTATCTGACAACTTCTCAACAGATTGATCAAATGACTAGAAAACTGCCCAAATCAAATGACAATAACATCACAATTCTAAGAAAACTCAAATTGCCGAATTTTAACTAGTGCTTAAACAGCTTCCGTACAGAAACGAAAGTTCGTAGATTTGACACTGAATGAACACTCAAGAAAGACTGGGGGCTTGCTGTGGATAGCTGGTGGGAGTTTGGGATGAACAGTCAGTGGAGTAGCCACTGCTGATCAAAAAAGAAAAATGGAAATCCAAGTCCTACTGCACAAGAAATAAAGACAATAAGAAACAACTGCTACCATGTAAATCCATGATGTTCCTATATTTTTAGTCTCTATATACCAGGAGAAAAAAAAATATAAATGGGAAAGGCATAAAGAAGCTTAATAAGAATTATCAAAGCTAAAACCCAAAGAAAACAAAAAGTGCATCCTGGAGAAACTTCAGTTGACAGGGAACAGAGAAGTACAGCATAGCAGATGTAGAGTTGTCTACAGGTATAACAGAATTTAGAAATGGACCCTGATATGCAAGAAATACTTATTTTTCTTTTCAATATGTTTGGACTATTGAAATATCTTAATTGGCATTAGAGATGCACCAAGTTTTTATCAAATTCTGAAAAAAATTTAAAGAAACCCCCAAAATTGTCTCTCTCTTGATGAGTTAACAATACTCTTTGTATGGAACTTAGATTTTACGTGGTCACTAACAACAAAAAGAGAAAGAAAACTTTGCAGTGGAGAGTAAATTTCCCTCTTGCTCTTTCCTAGTTGCAATTTACATTATATCCTTTCCTACAGCCTTCTGGGTTTTGGGTTTGTAGTTTTTTAAACCATAATTATTGTGATTATTATATTTATTGTGGATGCCCCATCCCTGGAAGTGTTCAAGGCCAGGCTGGATGAGGCTTTGAGCAACCTGCTCTAGTGGGAGGTGTCCCTGCCCATGTCAGGGGGGTTGGAACTAGATGATCTTTAAGGTCCCTTCCAACCCAACCCATTCTATGATTCTATGAAACAGAATAGCTGTTCTCAGTTACCTGTATATAGAATATTGGGAATTATTAAATGAAATGATCAGGCAGCAAGATCAAAAGCCAAAAAGGATATTTTTTCATACAGTACAAAATTAAACTGATGTTAAAAGATGTGGATATAAAAATCTTCAAAAGGATTCTTAATACAATTAGGTAAATCATGAAACAAACAAACAAATCTATAAAAGATTAATTAAATACAGATCTATTAGTCTCCAGCTCAGGAAGCCCCAGAATTCTGGGCTACTTAAGAAGCTCTTAGCCCTTTGCCTAGAATTTTTCCCAACTACTTGCTACTTGCCAGTGTCAGAAACATGATCCTGCACCTCTGCTCCAATGCAGATTTTTCTGTATGATAAAAGATTATATTATAAATGCAAGATCTTAGTTGAAAACAGAATGACAACCATAACATTATGATCTAAATGTTGAATATGAAAAAATGTTTTTGGAGCCATAAATAGGAATTCATTACCCTCAAACACATTAACTGAATTTCTAACTGCAAGATAGTTTACAAGACATCTTTCCCCCTTAAAGGTTGTATGTTATGTTTTGAAGAATCAATTGACAATTATACACTAACAAGATCTTTTACTGGTGTAGTAATAGATATCTTAGATGTATGTAGATATATACATATAATATATGAATGGAAGAACTTTTTGGAAATGTGGAGATGTGCATAATCATGTAACAGGTAAGCACGTCACTCCACTGTGAGATATGTTTCAAAACAGAGGACCAAATGAAAAATAAACCACCCCAAACACACAAGTCTTTTTAAAAACTATCCCCATGCCATATACTCTTATATATGGCAATAAGTTAATTTGAAATGCCATTCACCACAGATTTTTTTTCATTTAATTAAAACATTCCTAGGATTTTCAGACTTCGCTTATATTCCCATTGACAATTACTGTATTTCTCTTTTGCGTGGACAATATTTGTTATTATTTTCTACTAAAAAGTTGACTTTTCAAAGTAACTCCCCATATAGCTTAAGCAGTAACATTTTCAAGTGGTTTGTTCAGAAGAGTATTACTGTCAGGTAGGTCTCTCTACTTTTTCCCTTTTGTTTGGCTGCCCTGGAACACCACTTTTAAGCACAGGCTTAACCCTCCCCACTTAAGGGAATGAATCAAAGAAATGTAATAAAAAAGATTTCTGAACCTATGATGAATTGTCAGCTAGAGCAGAGTTTAAAAACCAAATGCAAAAGCTACGTAATTTTAAACTGCTCTGACTAACCTGGGATTTCTCTCTGAAACTTAAGTTAACCCTGGAGAACTTGCCTGAAGCAATTGCTCCAATCAGCCTTTCGGCCCCCTTGGTAAGAAGGAGAGTGCTGCTGGCAGCTGCCAGCACTTTAAACACCACAATGCACAGACTTACTCTGATGAGCAACAGGCAACAGTGAAAGTGTTTGTAGCCATGTAATTCTTACATTCACTTCACCATTCACATTGCTTCTGTTCTGGAAGGATTACTGACTGTTCTAGCACAACCCCTGCTGATAGTTTAAGAGCACAGTGAATGGACACTAAACAAAAATACAGCAGTGACCCTCCTCCTGCAGCCCTGCTGTAAGAGAACAGAATAAGTAAGTTTCTTCCTGCTTAATTCAAGCTCTAGTTTGGCAAGTTTTTTACTCTATTACTGGGTAGTTGGAAACAAAATCTGAGAAATCCAAATAATAGGTTGGAATTTACAAGCCACTACTGAGATGTGACTCTTATGTCCATCTCTGAAAACAGGCCCACTTCTAACTTATTAAGAATGAAGTCCTGTTTTCAAGTAAGACATCATATTAGGAGAGATTCATTTAAATGTTTGCACATTTCAGTCCCTGACTTTGCTTATTCTGTGCTGTATCTGTGTTGCATATAACTAGGCATCGTGTACTTCAAGAATTTCAGCATGTGCAGAGACGCTAAAGCCAATCTCCTGCTGATGTAAAGTGATGTCGAAACAAGTACTTTGTGTCATCATGACATATGTTCTTTCCATTTGCATTTGTTCTATTACATGCTTAAAAATAACTACAAGGACACAAAAAGCTTTCATGCACACAAACCTTTGGGACATGCAGTTATATTATACTCCAGCTGCTTTACCTTGACTTGGCAATTTACGTATGTTGATGAAGTTAAATGTTTCTTTATTAGACTCCCGGGTCAGTATAACTTCCTACATTATGTAGGAACTATGTAACTAATACAGCTATGCCACAGCACTTTTTCTGAGGATGTTTTACTTTTCAGTAGAATAATATAATGCATAATTTTTTTTTTGTGCTTTCCTTGCCTCAAAAAGCTAATAATATAAATGAAAACACAACCAGGAAAGGTTATTACCTCTGTCCATGTTATCTCAGTTTGATTAAGTGCCAGAATCCTCAATTTTGAAAATGCACTGCATACAGAAGGTGATGTAGATGGAAATTTAATTTTGTTTTCACTGTGTAAAAAGAATATTAATATCATTATTAGCATAATGAATACTTGTGTTTATTTAAGTCACTAATTTGGAATTACATATTATAGGCAAAAACAATTTACACACCAAAAATTAAAAAGTCACTGCCAAGGTGTAAAAAAATTTAAAATATTATAAAATATCCCTCTAGTTGTATTCAAACACAATCTCTCCTACTTTACTTTCCTACTTCATAAATGCATATTTACTAATCTGTGGCCTTCTTCTTCCCCAAGTTTTGAATATGAAAATACTTATTTTCATTATTAAATGAAACAAAGTCAGATTTGGGACTTAAACTCCTCATGTCAATTGAGCATAAAGAGCCCACATGACTATCCAGACCTCAGTAAAACAAAATGATGTGAAATCCACTCTCAATAGCAAAATAGCACTATAAAACAATTAAAACGATTCTCAGAATCTGCAGTCTTCAAATTAGTGTTCATAATTCACCCACAAACAAGTTCTTATTTTTTTCCTAAGGTCTGGTCTATTTATCTTTTTGATAAAAATCTCCCACTGTAGTCATACTTACATACTTCTGGGTTAAATGTCTCCATTTAACAAACTCTTAAGACAGCTGGCAGGTGGCTAATCACTTTTATTGTTCTTCCAACATTCCTCACACCCACAAAAAAAATCAGTAACAGACTTACCTGTTAATGTCTTTATTTTTTAAAGTAAACAGAAGGCCAAAAGACTAGAAATCAAATTCAGACTATTTCAGTTTATAGCCATAAGTGTCAGATTCCAGCATCAATCCCATTTTGCTTTCCAATTTTATCACAAACAACTTCTGAAAGCCAGTCTAAACCATACTGCTCAATAAGAGAAAACTGAAAAGATTATTCTAGGTGAAATAAAACAAATTCCCAGTATTCTCATGCCTGCTGATAATAGTAAATCATGACAAAATATGCTCCAGGCAAAGTCAGACTTACAAATAGCACCCATGTTGCAAACAGCTGTTCAGTGCTAAATATTAAAGACAATAAAACACCTACAGCTATTTTAAAAATACATTTTTTGTCAAATTAACTATAAGAACAAATAACAAAAAAAAAAGGATCACTTTTTCATTAAATTAACTTGGCACATGTATCAATTTAGTTTACATCACTTTCAGTTGGTTTAGTTACATTGTGTGTACTGTACAATGAAGGCTTTAGAAACTGCTAATCTCAACACAGACATCCAAGACCCTCAAAATGTCCTATTTTTGGTTTCAGCCTTAAGTCCTGTTGTGCTGCTGCTGTCTTCAATGACAAGTATCACCTCCAAACCAGCTTAACAGCTCTGCTTGAAGAGTCAGCAGTCACAGTGTTAACCTTGACAATAAAACAAACTTCCTAAAGTTGCAGCTATAACATCAACTTCTCAAAATTAGTGGTTCAGGCTGCTACGTATTCACAAACTTTAATTCACTGTGTCAGTTCACACCAGAAAATTATTCTGGCATGTGTCACCTACAGTGTATATGTGTGTCCTAGAAATGTTCTTTATTGTGAAATTATTTTGTGAATTCTTTCTTGTTCTGATGCAGCTGCAGCTTAATTTAACGACAACATCTCTCATTTTCCAATCTCATCACTGTAAAATAGATCTTCCCCTAGGTCTGTCACCATGATCCACAGTTCTTATCAGCATCATTTCAGGACAGGAATAGACTGGGTCTCAGGATACTTAAGTTTTGGTTAAAGCATTATAGATATTTCAGTTTGGTGTCAAGACACCATTGGTAAGCATAACTCAAAAAGAAGTGGGTTCCTAAATAAAGACTTGCCTGGGCAGTCCAAATATATCAACAAGAATAAAAAACAGAGATAGAAGTCTTCAGGCACTTGGAATGACTTTAAAAGAGAATGAAAATACATTTACTTTACAGTTTTTCTATGTAGAAAAAAAAATAATAATTTAAGCTCATGAAAAAAAACCAATCAGGTTTGCAAACCAGAAGGCAAACAGATAGCTACTGCTAAACCTAACTAAAAAATGCTAAGCAAGACTTTTAAGTGATAAGAATGTGTTACTAGTGCTTTCACAGGTAGGCAGTGAACTCCTGGAGCAGTGCCACCTCAAGGTCTTGGCTTCTTCTGAGGGGCCCATCTGCCAGCAGAGTCCACACCCTGCCAGTGCCACGCAGACACTATGCACAAGTATCCAGAGAGGGGAACCTGCTGCACCTGCACACAGCAAATTCAGCTATGTCTGCTACGAAACCAGTCTCCTTGCTGAAGCACGTGTGCTCCCTGCACACATGCTATGTGGATGCATATGCATGCTGTATCAGTTCTGCCTTGGGGCAAACTGAGCTTTAAAATCAAGAGAATTAATTGTCTTAGATGTCACAAAAGTGTGTAGGAGCATCTTATGACACTGTAAACCTATGTTTCTACACTCCCTGTTTTGCTCATTTCTATAAAAGTACTCTGAGTATGCTTTTTACCTTCTGTATAACTGATTAAAAGTGTCTACAGCAACCTGTAAAAATCTATAACGCACTTTAATCCAGTCTCCCTAGTCAACAAGCTAATTTGCATAAAAATGATATCTGTTACATAGAACACATTGACAAATTCCTAAATTCATGTAGATGTTTAATGACTGAAATCTGTATTCTATTTTCAGACAATTCAGGATTTTTTCTAATTTTACAAAACTTAAACCAACATCCATCTCTCCTGAGTACTTCTCCAGAATTTAGTTTTACATAGTTGCTCATCTCCTAGGGTTCTAGCCTTTCCTTGAAAAGAGATGTCTGAAAAATACAGCACACACATAAGTTGTTTAAGGACAAGATTTGAAAAAAAAGTATTTAAAAACTAAGCAATGAGCACATTGCCTTTAAAAAGTCGAGTCCATATCTAAACAGCTGCTTCCTTTTTGTCCCTAACCCAAAGGAATAGAAACCTAAGTATGAATATTTATACCTGATATTAAGTGTTTCCAGGTTTTGAATGTGAGAAGCAATAGATGTTACTGTCTCCCAAGATGATATCAGATTTTTTGATAGATTTATATGCCTGATATCTGAAATGTCACATTAAGAAAAAGAAACTTATCTCAAATATGAACTTTCTTTTTCAGAAATGAGAATTTATTTATTTTTCTCTTTAACCATATAAACAGAAATTGGGCTAAGAGATACTGCTGCTCAGTTACAGCAAATTTTATTTTGATTTGTGGTATGGAAATAGTTTATAGTTTTATAAAAAAGCCTAACTTTACAAATCTTAAAATGAATTAATTTCTGTATTGACAGGAACTCGTTTACGAGTCCTTATAAACGAACAAGTAATACCTGTTCTGTATTTCTGTAATACTCTTACAACATGCAGTATGTTGAATACATTATTTATTATATATTGGAAACTCCTGGTGCCTACAAAACACACCAGTCACATTTTTAAGGTGTGATCTATTCTAGAGTTAAATTAAAAAAAACCCAAGCAAACTGCTGGCACCTTCTGAAATTGCAGTCACAGTAGCAATCTATGACAATATTTCAATTTTTATCCACAATTTGCATTCCCTCTCAAAAACTGTAGGCATCTACTTTTTAACTTTGTAAGCATTGCATCAAGCTTCTCAATATAAACTGCAGTTTTAAACATTTTTTTAAGAAAAGGATATGATATCATTGACTGAAATGAACACTTGGAATACTAAAATATGTACTTTATTTGTGGTATCATGCAATATAGCAAAAAAAGGATACTAGAACATGTTCTGCTGATTTCCTCTTTCTGACCAGCATGGCTCACTGCACACTCACGCACTGAGATATCTACCAGTTGGTTCAGCTGGCTAAATGAGAAAGAACATTCTGTTAAGTAATTTTCAAACAGAAATAGGTACATTTTAGAAATACCTGATTGTTACAACTAAATAATGTCCTTTTCATACATGTTGTCTCCTTGAGAATTAGCAGTGAGCAGACTGCTACACTGCAGTGTCTTTCTTACTCAAAAATGGACACATCTCTGTTTTTTGCCTTTACACTGCTACTACAAAATAGGTCTGCTGAACCACAATGCCCACTCCCCTCAAAAACCACAACTAATCCTCATTCAACTGAAAAAAAGAGTGGTCTAAAAAACATTTTTGTCTTGTCTTCAGTAAGAATGGCTGAGCATCTAAAGGTATTAATTAACCATAGCAACAGCC
>WUAM01000370.1:1143619-1159629 GCA_024336885.1 Actenoides hombroni | reverse complement strand
CGAGCGCATCAGAAGGTACCCAGGCAGTCATCCCGGGGGAAACTCACGTCTGAGCTACTCACAGACCTGCAGAGACAGAAGCAACACCCTTACCACACACAAGTCACTGCTTTCATAAGCCACCCCGCCTCGAGCTGCTTTGCTGCTGCCTAGCAGAATGCCAGGCTCCCGAAGCGTCCTTCTGCCCTCCCAGCAGCTCTCACGTGCCCCTTAGTACTTCCTCTGCAGCCGCGGGAGCGACCCCCGTTACGGAGCAGCCTCCTCCAGTGTTGCTTTCGAGCCACAGCTCAGACGCCGCCCGCCGCCCTCCCGCCCCGCCGGGGCCCTGCCGGCGAGAGGCCAGGCAGCCGCCGCGCGCCCCGCCACGGACCGTTACTGCGCGCGGCAGCTGCTACGGTTGAAGCAAAGCCGCGGCCGCAAGCGGAGGGCGGCTAACGCACCTAGGCGAGAGAAGCAGCCCCGGGCCGGGCCCCCGCACCGGCTCGCCCTCGTCACACCCGCGCCTGGGGACGAACCGCAGATACCAACAGCGACAAGCACAAGCCGGCGCCGCGGACCGCGCTTCCGTCCTGCCCAGGCTGACAACTGTCACCCCGCCCCCCCAGGCTGTCGGCGCGCTCCCATTGGTCCCCGAGCCCCCGGTGCCGCTCTAGCTTGGCTGCTATTGGCCTACCCCCATCTTCGACCCGCCCAACTCGTCGTCTTCACGGCCAATTGACGTGGGGGCGCCCCTGCCGTAGAGACTCCTGGGTAGTGCAGTTCACCGAGGCGATGGCGCAGCGCAAACTTGCCCCCCCCGGACTACACCTCCCAGTACGCCGTGGGGCGAGAGAAGGGCGCTCTGATTAGGTGAGCAGGGCCCCGGGCAGGGCCGGCTTGGGAGGGGAGGACGCGTGCGTCGGGCGGGAGCAACCCAGCTGCTACCGGCCGCCTGGCCGGGCCGGGCGCTGGCAGGGGTCGGGCGCGGGAGCCGGGTCCTCTGCCGGCCTGAGAACAGCTGCAGATTTGCGGTGAGTTTGTAAGGAGGCGGGGAAGTTCTTCCAGGAACCTGGCGCCGTGTTAGCGTGTGGTCAGAAAGCCCTGCAGCGGTCAGTCCGATACCGAGTTGTTAGAAGCGATTCAGCACGTCGCCGATTAACAATAAACAGCAAGCAGTGGCTTCAGCATCGAGCAGCACGGGTTCACGGCCCCTGACCTTGTCAGGTTACGCCGGCTGGGCCTCTTTGGGATCAAAGTCCTGGTCGGTTCAGCTTCGGTTAGGGAAATCCTCCTTAGAAGCACACGAGCAACGCGCCTGTTTCTGCCTAAATACAAGCTGCGCGTTGAACAAAGGCAGCCGGGCGCCAGGGAAAGGCTGCGCGGCTCTCCTGGGAGACAGCAACTGGGGACAATGTCGGCACCTCAAGCGAGTGGCAGCGTGGGGTCAGGGAAACCTCTGTTGGTGCATTTGTTTCAACAGCCACTATTCGAGAGAAGCAGCAATTAAATGGATGAGGAGCCAGAAAAGAGCCACAATAACTAGAAGACACTTTTTTCTAAATAAGAAAGGAGATGTTCGGGGGGTGTAGATTAGCAGCAAAAATGGAAAGATTTTAGCTATCTTAAGTAGCAAAAAGTAAAAAAAAAAACGCAAAAGCAACTTCAGTGCCTCTGCTTCTAAGATATTCATTATAGAAATCAAGTACAGGTATTTGGTAACACTAGTATATTTGCAATCAAAGTAATCTGGATAATACATAAATTCTTGTATCTTCAAACAACAGGCTTTGGAGGGGGGGGGCTTCAGTGCATACCAGGCACATTCCATGTGCCTTTACCTTAGAGTCTTCCTTTGCAATAGGTAATGTGTTTTCATAGACCAGCTAACGCCTTGGGGAAAAGAAAATAATAAAAAAAAAATTTAGATATCAGAGGCCTTTCCCCACATCCGTGGTGTTGACTTCTCATCTGGGCTCCTGAGCACATTAGTCTCCCGCAGAGGGCACCCTCGGAACGATCTGTTCCAGCTGTGAACGAGGCTGAAGCTACATCATGGTAGGACAGCAGAAACAGTGTCAGTAAGCCCTCTCCCTCTCCTCTTCTGACTGACTCACTGTTCGTGCTCCACCTGGACTGCATGTCAGGAAAGGTGTTGAGAACAAGAAATACTTTTCACCATCTGATTGCAGCAGCACCTTTGATAGGTAATTCAGACAGTCTCAGAATCTACCTGCATGTTGTTGAATTTATGTATTTAGTACTTTATTTCTAAAGTGATAAGAGTAGCATAACTTACAGTTTATTCTATTTGCGTTTCTTGTTTCTTCTGTTTTAGCACTAATCAATAACTATAGTTCATCCAATGCACTCAATAAGAAACAGGATAGTTCCAATGCCAACTGGAACATTCCGAACAACTAGATCCATTTAACATTTTCACCTCATTACCTAGAACTGCAACTGCTGCATTTTATAAGCACCTATGTGAAAAAGGATTTAACTTCAGAATTTATTGAACATTCATTGTAGTTGGTTAATAGCATGGTTTTACATTTCTGCAAATCGCAGTGATTACTTCTCCATATGGTTTTTATTTTGATGTCTACACCTTATCCCACCCTTAAAAAGAAGAGAGCATGAGTAACAATAGGCTCTTCAGTTAAAGTCACAGAGAAAAAAAAAGTAAGAATTCCATCCATCCATCATGTATTAACTCTGCAGTTATGTGAAATTCAATTTTTAAAGAAATTTGTGGTTTTTTTCCTTGCAAACACTTCTAATTCCCCCCCCCCTTTTAATTCGTTCACATGGCCTCAGTGTCAGCCTGATTTTAATAAGTCAGTGAAAAGTTGTTATGCTTCCCTTAGCTAACGGAAGTTCACTGCCAAATAACATATACTAGACTACAGCAAGAGAACAGGCCAGTTTCTACATGTATTTAAAAACAATCAATAATGTATGTTTGCTGTTTTTCCTTTTTACATACATCAACAATTCCCTTACTGAGTGATTAAGTACCTTACATCACATGCCTCAGAGCGACTGAAACATTTATGAAGAGAGAAAATCTACTGTAATCAAGAAAAGATGCAACTACTTACTGACAACATATAATTCATATACCATCAAAGTAAAGAGTTTTTTCCTAAAGTTCAAAAGCAAATTGTCTGATTTCCCTTCACATCAGTTAGTTTTCCACACAAATTCTTGTCAGGTTGTGTAGTGCTCTCCCTGGAAGTGTCATGTTAGGTCTTTTTGGGGTATTTCCAACAGTTCTCTACATTGTAGTAAACCAAAATAACTCACTGAAAAGGCATTTACTGGGTAAGTGAGAACTTTTTTGTTCCACAGGGCACGCAGGTGAGAAAACCTATCAGGATTCACGTGGCTTAACCTGCATCTTTACTATAAATTTTGTAAAGGGAACTAATGAATCATAGATTATTCCTAGCCACACCTCACAGCAGTGCCTTCTAAAGTTAAAAAAGAAAAAGCTTCAGAAAAAGGTGAACACTGGTGCTCAACTACGAAAAAAGTTATTCAGGAAGAATGTTCATCTGAGGCAACAAGTCAAACAGGCACATAGATTGTTTGACTGGCTTCAAGAACAGAAAAATAGTTAAAGAAAAATACAGTTATGAAACAATGTACTCTGGTTTATCTGTACCTTTAACCAAAACCTTTATATATAAAGTTATTTATATAACTATCAGAAAGAGTAATTTTTAACTTTCGTATCTCTTAGATTCTATTTGGAAAGCTCAGGGAAACCAACCATGCTCTTTAGCCTAAGTGAAGGAGATGCTGTTAACTGAGGTGAAATTACATGAGACAGCCTCAGGAGTCTAAAATGGGGTTTTTTATTCGCTCAAGTCCTTGCCCTGGCTCTGTTCTTGCCTCTGTCCACCTGCCAGCTCTGACATTCATCAGGCTCTTGCTGAGTGGGATAATTCATTAACCCAGACAAAAAATTAACTTCTTTCCTCCAGGGTTAGTGAGTTCTTTCACAAAAAGGCCTAACAAGCATTACCACCAATGCAAAATAGGTGTTGAGAGCAAATGAGTAGGAGAGGGAAAGGAGCTCAGGTTATATGGGACAAAAAACAATATATGGCAATATAAAATACATTACAGCTTTTAACTTACTGGGAAAACATCAGGCTTTTTCAAGACTGCAGAAAATCTTGGATTACTTTTGTAAAGGCATACAATGACCCAAGAATTAATGTTTCAAAAAGCAGACAGAGTATATTGTTTGTCGAGGATCAAAAATGAGTTTGATGGTATTGTGTGTTCTACAGTGTTAGCAGCAGAAATGTGGCTGAGAAAAAAAATTACAATGAAAGTACTGAGCAAATAATACAAAGAACATAGTAAATATCAAACCTGAAATGTAAAAAATGGTAAGATTAAGACAGAACAAAGAAGATCCAACAGATTATTATACAGCTCTTGCACATGTATGGGGGTACAAACCACCTCCCAGCCCGTGCTGCTCTGTAAAGGGCTGACTCCTAGGCTGCTTTGTGAAACTGGTACCAGTCAGTGTGCTACTGATTAATTACAAAATGTAAGAGGCTGGGAGAGTTTGGTACTTTCTGACTCTGTTAAGTGAGGTGGCAAGTCAAACAAGTTGACTTCCACACCTCCTCGGGACTGGTTCAGTGAGCTGGAACAGTTAGGCACCCCCGAGCTGTACCTGCAACTCCTGAATACCTTGGAAGGGTGCTAACAAAAAGACCACAGCTCCATCAAAGAAGGACCAAGCTTGTCTCACAAGACAAGTGTGAGCCACAGTGGAAAAGTACTAGCTGAAGTACTGACCAAAGTCAATCATGTTGCAACCCTGTAAATACTGATCCTGAAGTCAGACCCATTGGAGCTCTCCAGGATCTCAGCAGGCAGAGCCTTAGGTATCTCCCCCTGGGCTGGGACACCCCTCAGGCTCATCTCTGACCATCTGCTGGTCAAGCCAACAACAGGGAAGACCATCCTCTTGTAATAAGCTGATGAAGGAACACAAGTATTCATGACCTCTAGGATTTTAAGAAATCCTGGAGATCCCTGGGTGCACAGATTTATTATAATCTGCAGAAAGGGAACATCTTAATCATAGGTTAACGTCTATGTCTGAATATAGCTGTGTGCGTGTGTAATTTGCTTTTTTAAATCTTAGTTAATTCAGTGATTCACTTGATTATTGATTTGACTGATTGTTATCTTTTATAAGTTACCATAACAGCATTAATATATTTTAAATGCTGCTATTTGCTATTTCTTTAAATTCCTGCTACCTCAAGTGTACTTGAGAAACACAGTATTACATTAAAGCACTACACTGAAGTCCCAATACCCAAATTCTCTTTGTCAAACTGTTGACCAAGTCTGGGACTAGGTGTAGATCTCGCCATAGTCTCTGAAAGAGTCTGGAGAGCAAGGGGGTCTGTCCTGAATCTTGTGACACAACGGGAAGGCAATCATTTTTTGCCTTCTATATCCTTAGACAAACTATTGACCAAGTTTGCTCTAGGGGTGGATCTAATCTCACTCTCTAAAGGAGTTCAGAGGGCAAGAAGATCCATTCTGAACCTTACAACTCAATGGGAGGATTTCCTTTACCTCTTACATTCCCAATCTCCCTGATATTCTTACTCATGAACTGTTGACTGGGTCTAAATTTGGATCTAGCCCCACCTAGGCTCTTCTCTGAGAAGGAGTGTTAAAGAGCAAGAGGGTCCATTCTGAAAACCTGGTATCTCAACAGGAGGTCCACCTAGCCCTACTCCAAGTCATTTTCCACTACATATACATATATATGTACTCACACAAGTATTTTAATCCATTCATTCTAATTGATTTGCTTTGTATTAAGTAATTCAGTGAACTTGCCATCAAACTGAACCTCAATTATCCTGTGTTGATTTTTGCTACATTATAGCAAATTCATTTAAGATTTCTCAAATTATTAATCTACCTCAATAAGCCATATTGCTGCCTTTTTATTGAGTGAGGTGCATTTCACTTATTCTGCAGCAAGCAGAGTCCTAAACTAGGATTCTGCAATAAGTGATTTATGTGATTTAAATGGCAATTACTCTACCTCAACATGAACAAAAGTCTGGACCAATTCAGTGGTAAAGATATATCAAGAGTTCAAACCAGTTTTACTATAAGGTAAAAAAAAACCCCCAAACTAGACCAACCCCACAAACCCCATGTTTTTATACCGTTTTAGCATTTTAACAATAATTGGGGAAAGTCAGTAAAATAGGAAATTTCCATAGCACATGGAAGCATTTACATATTTAATACTTAGCAAATTCAGCCATAAAGCTGAAAGCATAAAAAATTATGAACAGCTACTTTCCCACTGCCATTACCATTTTTAGGCTGCTTGTATCAACAACTGGCTGATAGGTACAAAGTTGCACTTAGTGGGTACCTAAACAGCCCCAGCCCACAGGGAGTGGTGTAAGACAATCAGGAAGATCCTGAAATGATTCATTTCTCACTATACTTGATGGGGATAACATCATCCTTTGAAGAAGCAGAGACAGATATCCCATCCAGTGGCTGGCCACTCCAAGACAAACGACAGCATTCATTTACATCCAGCATTCACTTACATCCAAGCATGCACACAATCAGAAAACATACTATGGTAGGGGGAAATGCTGGAGACTGATGAGCATTTGAATTTTTTCCTTTATATGCTCTGCAAGCACTAAACCCCCAAGGAATGCACTATAACCTGACTGAAGTAGAACTTGTTGGCAATGGTAGGAAGATAAGGGGAACAGTTCTGGCTCAAAGGGACTGACAGTGAAACCAGCATCCCCTTTATTTCCCCATGGGCATTTTCACTTGCAACTCAGATTCCCATTCCACAGCAGTGCAGCTCTTGTGAAGATCAGGAAAACAAACAACCAACCAACTAACCTACTCTCTGCATTGTGAGAGGCATAGCAAGAGAGCAGCATTTACACAACTAAACCAATCCTGCAGCCACAAGAACTCTGATGCTGCTTTACAGAAGTAATTTTCCTAACATGGCTTAACACCAGGAGCTTGTACCAGAGCCAATATTGGATGATGAGGATGCACAGTTTCATCTTACTGCACCAAACAGAAAATCTACCTTAACTATAGAATGTAATCACTGCTGATGCTTAAAGATGCTCCACCTCCTTAAACAGATGAAGGGGAAAGATCCCACCCTCTTCCAACTCCTGAATACACCAACAAAACCCCTCAGAGGCCTCAGTTCATCCTAACCAAAATGATGAACAATGATACTCTCCTTCTGGGCCTTTTAGGATGTACCTTCAGGGTATGCTTTGAATACTGGTATCAAAAGCCTTGGACACAGAAGAGTAAGACAAAGCTATAAGGTTTCTTGCTGGTCCAGCTTTCTTTTCCTGAGGTACTTTTCCATTCTTACCTATTTGTGGTTTAAAAGGCCTGCAGCTGGAAAACTTCCAATGTACTTACTCCGAAGTTAATGGGAGCACGTTCTGCAAGATACGGTATTAGAATACATACTGAAATAAGTTGCCAGAATGAACCAAAGAAATGATGATATAGCAGAAAACTCAGATGGTAGGGAAGTTTCATACAAAAATAAGAAAAGCTACCTCAGTAGGAAAGTTTGATTACACAAAATTGTTTACATCCAGCAACTGAGCAGACAAGAAATGGCATTACACGTACCTTGCATTGTATATGCCAGCTACAATATCCCATGGATCTTTTACAGTAAGACTAGGAGATTCTCCTGACAACAGTAATTTTTCCAGCGCTCTCCTACTCAACATCAGCTGCAACAGTGCTCAGAAACTTCCATGACATGACACAAAATAAAATATTGTACTTTGCTGCATATAGTATTTTCTCATAAAACAAAGATTTACAGTCTTACTACTAAGCACTGCAAGCTATGAAAAAGGGATTACAATTCACTGTCATTAAAGACAAGACACATTTCACAGACTTTAAGGTATTCAGTCCTGTCCATTCAGTGAAGAGGCTATTCTATGCCTAATCACAGAGCAGACAGATTCCTCCTCAGCATGCAGATAAAAGGGACAGGCTATCATCCATAACTATGCAATGTCTGACTGAAAGCAGTCATGCTGATTTTTTTCATACTTGATCACTTTTAGAAGATTTTTTAAGGCTGCTCAGGGAAGATATTACATCAACCTTCTTCAGTTAGTTGTCCCAGTGGGTTGAGACCATGACTCACTCTGCTTTCCAGGCACAGTAAATGGACACCTGTATAAAGCTATCCTTTAGCTGTCAGAAGCCAAGTACCTCTGGCCATTTTTTTGGAAAGCATCCTTGAGCTAACACCACTGCTAATAGCACCAGTCCTACCTCGAGTACAAACCTAGACCAAAGCAAAGCTTTATGTGCCTGTGAAAACCAAGGGAACTGAACCTGATTAAAGCCAGCCCAGCCATGAAGAAACAAACATCTCTGCTTAAATTTTGTTCAACTACATAAGAACAGAGGGCTTTGCCACTTATCCCTCCCCACTCTAATCCCGCTCTCAGTTCCAGCTTTATTTCAGTATGTCTGCCTCTATAATTTTAAAGCATTATTTAAGCAACTAACAAAACCAAAGCAGTAATACAGCTTGTAGACAAAAATGCTGTACTTTGTTTTAGCAAAACATTACAGAGCTTGTTTCTTTGGAGAGACCTCTAACACGCTTCCAGGGAGCAATTCAGAACAGGAATGCAGTATGAATTATCAATCAACTCCTGGAGAAGCCCCTCTCAATTATAAGCAGAGATTAAAGAGACCCGCACCAATTAGTGTCCTAAAGCTACCCGATGTGAACCCCATTCTATTTCTAGTAGCAGTTTACTATGTTGCTCTTTAGTTACATGAACGAGCTCTAACGCACAGATGCAAGTACCGGTCTACAAAATGTTTGACAGTTCAAGAAATCTAAAACCAGGCGATCAAAATTCTTCACTGCAGAGCTGCAATCAGTGGCAAATTTATACTTTGCTGATGTGATGGAATCTTTTCTAAGGTACTTGGAAATCTTATGAAGCTGCAGTTTCGGACTAAACGTAAGTCTTATTCGCATATAAAATACGGTATTTCATAATTTGCATTCCCCTAAGAATATCCCCAGAAGCTGGATAGTATATACACTTTACAACTTCATTAGCTGATCTATCTATCCTCACAAGTCTAACTTAGAAAAATCATAAAACAGTTTTACTTGCATTGTAGTTGCAAGTATCTTCTCTCGTTATTTAACACTATACATTTTGGTTTAGTAGAGCATTGTTTGAAAACTCACAATACACTCGGGTCAATCACATTTAATTTAACACAGAATTTCAGCCAGGAACCTACAGTAGCCTCGTTGAAGGTATGAGTTTTAGGCCTGGAACAATGCTGATGATTGTGTAAATATGATCACATTTAGATTCGAAACTTGTTTTGGTTCTAGTACATCTGCTTTAACACAGCCATCTGTAAGCAGCTGCAGTTAAAAGACTGTATAGATAATAGGGTATATATATATTTCTGTACTTTGTGACATTAACAGTAATTTCTGTAACATGGCTACAAGAGAGAGTTTTAAGTGAAAATGATTATCAGACCTCCCAGTCTGGTTATTTTCCCATTTTAAAAAGAGTTTTAACCCAGTTTTAATGCAGGAGCTAAAATTCTAATTTTCAGTTTCTTTGAACATTTTGCTCAACTGTTCAACTAGTGCTACAAGCTCCGGGTTTCCCCCAAGCGATTCAATTTGTTTATAGGCTTCAGATTCAAGCTCTTTCAGTGTATTCCGAGTGTACTCAAAGGAACCCACATTTTCAAGGTAATGTACACAGTATTTTTTGATATCTATGTTCTCCGTCCTTTGACGCAAAATGTTTTGCACCTGAGTGCTTTCTGGATTTGACCAAATTGCATGAATGGTTGGGAATGAGAACTTGCCCTCGGTTAAGTCTTCACAAAAACTCTTGTTTTCACTATATTCTTTGGAGTGCAGGTTGGCATAGTCATCTCTTATTTGGAAGAAGAGGCCAAGTGTGTTAAGCAGTGGCTTTAAGTCTCTTTTATAATTTGAAAACAGCTGCATGAGGCCTACAGCTAATCCAAAGAGACCACCTGTTTTTTGCAATACCATAGCTTTGTACTCAGCTTCTGTAGGGCAGGTGTAAGTGTCTCTCCAGTAAATATCCAAGCCTTGACCTTTATGGAGCTCCAGAAGTTGACGGGTAAAAACTTTAACGGCATCTGGATGATCAAGGGTTAAAACCTTCTCTAAGCCAAGAAAATACACATAATTAGCACAGTTGATTACAGATGGAATTCCATAGATACTGTGTGCCACTGGAAAGCCCCGTCGTAGCTTGGAGTTATCTTCAATATCATCCACGAGTAGGCTTGCATTGTGCAACATCTCTGTCACTTCAATGATAACCTATTACAAGAAGAGAAAATTATTAAGTCTCCCACTGTAATTTAACCTTGTTTTGCAAGACCTTATTTAAAATAGATAAGATTTTGAAGAATGATACTTTCTGTGACTGAGGTGCTAAAAAGACCACTTACTTTTACTATTAACATAGATTTGATTCTCTTAATCATAAATTTTGCTCTCAGTCCTGGATCATGGGGTCTGACTTGTGCAATGTTTTCAGATTCAAAGGGAACTTACTCCCCAATGTGTTTCCACTTGCACACTCCTCTTCACTGTTGCTACCATTCCAAAATATGCCATTATCTAGGAGTCATGCAGTAACTGTTACTAGAAACATTAATACAGGAAAAGCAACACAATGTTCTGACAAGTTTAGATTCACCAACCTGAGATCTCCCAAAGTCAGTTCTTGACACACTTTCTACACACTACTTGTTCCTAGGTAGACCAACATCATACATCACCTGAGGTATGCAATAAACTGTTCAGCACATCAAGCTTCCAGCTGACTATATTTGATTAAAAGTGAACCTTAATTCCAAAGCAAGACCATTCATCAAGAAATGAAGAGCTCTAACACCATATACTATTTTTTACACAGCTGCTATGCAAGGAACAGGTATATTCAGCACCTGCTTAAATGGAAATAAATGTATGCATGCAAAACTGCATACTGTGTAAACCCACTGCAAAATACATCTGATTAAGATATGATTTTAAAGCTAATGAACCAATTACACTTGCTAGCTACAAACACTGCACTTCGGCATTCATAAAACAACTGCTTCTAAAAATACTAAGGCCACCATTAAAGTAACAAGTACCTAGTACAGCCCTATTTGGTGGGTGCTGTAGGAAAAAAAAGGACTTTGCTGCAAGCATTTCCTTGAGCAGCAAGCCACCTAGCATTCAGTGACCACTGTCCCAAAGATTAAAATCCAAAGCCCATTCTATGTTTTTTCTCCAAGATACAACCACAAGCAACAACTTACTTAAGAAGTACTGACTCATCTACCTGTTACAAGTGGGCCCTACTTTGACCTGGAAAGGTATGTTGTTACCCATTGACTTTAAATCAGAGGACCTACTGAAAGCAACTTTGCGTACCTATTTGTCTGAACGTTCTTTTAGTACTGAAAGTGAGAGTGACATAATGGACTATCAGAAGTGTTTCCCTGGATTCTGTGAATTCCTTGGATAAGCCTATTCTTAACATTTCTCTTGTTAACCTATTTCACATCACTGTCAGTTTCAAAAATGTTTGCAGCTTCTAGACATTTAAAGGTTTAATTAAAACAGTGCTTCATGACACTGTGTTTGAACTAAGTTATCTTGTGAACTTAAGAAAAGACAGTGTCAAAAAAATGCTTCAAAGTTGAAAGCCAGGAGCACCTAGACAGCAGGAAAAGCTTATTTTAGAAGACACCAGGAAGCAGCCTAAGGAAATGAAAAGCCTGCTCTTCATAATGAAAGCTGAAGAACCAGTGCAGTGTTATGCTTTCTTACAACCTAAGCCTATCTGATCAGTAGCTGTTGCACTCTTAACACTTCTACCTGCTTACCTGCAACAGCTTTAAAATTTGTTTGGCCCTGTACTAGACCATTTCAGCACCTTCTAAGAAAGTTTGTATGACAAACCAAGTGTTCTCCAATTCAACTAGCTGAAGTGTCTCAGTGCAGCATCAGATGGGTACCAGAGATGAGGTTAAATAAACAAAAAACCACTTGGCTGACAAAAGAGTGAAATGGTGGAAGCCAATAGTAAAATCAACTACCAAGGCACAGTAGCCTCAACTGTATCATCTAAAGAAACTACATGAAGATAAATGATCTAAGGTAAAAAACCCCAGACTCTCATAACAAGTGCCAGAATTCAGATTTTTCTTAAAAGAAATACAAATATCTGTAAGGGAATCAGGCTGACAGACACCTGGGACATCTTAAGAAGATTATGAGATGTCAAAAAGACAACTAGAGGTGGTCCTCCAGACTTCAACAACCTTAAGTTACTAAAATTAGTACAAGTGTGCACAAAAGCAGCAATAACTCTGCCAGAATAGATATTAAAAAAAAAAGTAACAATGGTCTTGTGTTACGTCCTCAAATGACCTGAAGAATAAAAATACTAAGTTCCATCACAAACAGCTTAAGTGGTAAAGGAAACACTACATCAGTTTTCTTCATGAAGATAACCAAAACGAGTAGTCTAAGTTCTCAACAAAGGTTACATGATTATCAGTTTAAAAGCGACAGGTAGAACTGGTAACTTCTGTTCATACAAAGGCACTGCAGCTTTAGTTTACTGTAGTACATGACAGAAGATGGACTCACAGCCACAGGTGCTCAGCAACATGGCAAGAGGCAACAGCCAGACTGCAGTATAGGAAACCCGAGTTGGATAAAATTTTAAAGAGTTATCATGGAATGGGTTCAGCACAGGAAAACAGGCCCTGAGAAGCTGCAGAATCTATGTACTGAGTTTTTCAGAACTCAGCAAGGTCCCCAGAAGCCTGAAGTAGCTAAAGAGCAAGACCTGCTTTATGCAGGGGGCTGTCCTACGTAGCTTCCAGAGGCTTCTTCCACTTTGAATTCTGATCTTTAATACTAGATGAAACCCACACATACAATACACAGGTTAATATATAATACATTATTTGAATATGTAGCTGAGCACAAAGTCCAAAAAGTTAGACAGGTTGGAAAATAGAAAGGAAGAGTTACTACATGAGGAATGCAGCCTCTTAATTTTTTTTAGTTACTTAAACCATTTTGCTATTTGAGGACTATGAAGTGTCACTCTTAAGCCATCCTATAAATGAATCCTTCACAAGCTTTAAACGTACTTCTGTCAACAATTAAAGAAATTAAACAGAGACCAGATGGGTAAGTATCAAACACCATAACTGGTTATTTTAATTCCTTAACATTGTCTTGGACACAGGAAATCTTTTAGCACTCCCTGTGCACTTCAGTAAGATTGTAGCCTAACCAGGAGGATAATTTTTCATTTGACAAGCCACAGTGTTTTAAGTACACAGCCACACCTTGCACAGATCTGTCCAACAGAGGGGGACAAAAGGGAAGAATTCCTAGTTTAATGCTTCTCACTAGAGTAAGGGCTCTTGACTGTATAAGAAGCCCACAGTTTTAGGTCCAGAACAAGTAGTTTATAAAGTTGATTTAACTGCAGTCTTTGAAATCCTTGTATCAAAATCATAAGATTTTATTTTCAACCACTGTATTTGTGTAGTTTACAAGGTAACTGTATAGCTTCTTTCATAAGTCATTCAAAACCTCAGTGTTAATAATTAAGTTATATTAAGCAGGTAACAATGGTAGCTGCTTATCTACAATTTAAAAGATTAGAAACACTTGGAAAGAAGTAACTGTAGTACAGTCACAGCACAGCGTAGGACTACAAAGATAACTGAAGGGCTGGAGCATCTCTCCTACAAGGACAGGATGAGAGAGTTGGGGTTGTTCAGGATGGAGAAAAGAAGGCTCCAGGGAGACCTTAGTGTGACCTTTCATTACTTTAAGGTAGCCTACAAGAAGGTGGGGGAAGGACTTTTACAAATGCCTCTAGTGATAGGACAAGGGGCGATGGTTTGAAACTAGAAGAGGGTAGATTTAGATGGAAATAAGGAGGGAATTCTTCACTAAGGGTGTTGAGACACTGGAACAAGTTACCAAGGGAAGTTGTAGATGCTCCATCATTGGATGTGTTCAAATACAGGTTGGATGGGGCCTTGAGCAACCTGGTCTAGTTGGGACGTGTCCCTGCCTATGGCAGAAGGGTTGAAGCTAGATGATCTTTAAGGTCCCTTCCAACGCAAACCATTCTGTGATTCACAGAAGTAATTTCTTTAGTGTTACATCACTGTCAAAACTTTGCACTAAAGATGTTTTCCTGAAAGTTTACTTTAATATATTCAGAAATTGCTGCATTCAAGATTTCTGATCATTTATGCTATATAAGAGAATCATCTGTTATCTGTTATTTTAGAGGATAGATAATAGCCTTTTAAAAATAATTAGCCAATACCTGTATTTTATCTTCTGGAACATTCAGCCAGTGATTAAAGGCCTGTGACAGTTTGGTTCTCACTTGCTTACCTACAATAAAAATATTATAGGCATTTATAACAATCACACAAAGTTCATTATTGAGGACAACAGTTTGTCTTAACAACTATAGCTGATTTGAGACCATTAAACCAAGCAGTGCAATCTCCTGAAAGCAGAAAATAGAGCAGCTTGTTTCCTCGTTGTATAAACATCAATTATCAGCAGCTTCAGCTTGAAGAATTTCACAATAACATGCAAAGCACATATTTACAGGTTACTATATTTAGTTTTGGCAGTTTAATTAGTAAGTGATCCTAAGTATGCTGGTAACCTGCACAGATCAGTTTACTGCTTCTGAAAGTAAGCCCTAGTTTACCACGCATGTTGATTGTGTATGTAACAGATTAAGAAGTTTCAATTATCATACATTATTATTTGAAGACATGGGCATGTCAAATACCTATTTCTCTCCATTTTTAGGTCTTTCTCCTGTAGTACTCTTCACTTGCTACTAACAATTTGTAAAACAGGAAAGTGACATTTGATATAATTACTAAACAGGTCTAACCAAAAATCTGAACAGAACATTCCTAACAGAATAGGACTTCCCAAGAATTCAGACATTTATCTTACACCTGAGAAGTCTACCTATGAATAACAGGATTTGTTCTGCTTTGTCTATATCTAGTCTGGTGGAGCCAAGCAGTCGCCCTGTTTCACAGTAATGAAAGATAAGATCAAAAGTCCAAGTTTTGTGTTAAAATAAGCACCACTATTCAACCCAGATATATTTTACATGACACAGTTAATTTAAACAGAAGTCAATCTACATGCCTATAAATTATTGATGCCAGCTTTCTTTAATAAATTGCTACGAAAAATGTACAAATATTTATTCAGTGTTTCCTGATGATCAATATGAAATAAAGTCACCTCCTATCTACACCAAGACAGTGCTGCTCTGAACTTTGAGAAGCTTTGCTATGTATAACATATAGAACAACTGCAAGACAGGTTTAGACAAGTAGCCCTGCAGATGTAGCACACATCAACAAGGCCTTTGGAAAAAAGTTTATTTAAAACTTCAAAGTAGTACAACCCAGACAGTGGGTTCCACATTACTTGTCTCAAGATCTTCCGATTCTGCAATATTAGTCCTCATGTTGAAAATGCCATCTTGTCCATAGCACTGAAGAAATTTCAACACTTGAAACTCTCCCTAAGGCTTCTCTAATGCTCTGTGACCAGCACAGTGTATTGGGTCTGACTGAGCTGGAGTTAATTTTCCCCACAGCAGCCCCTTCAGTGCTGTGCTTTGCACTGAGAGCTGGAAAGGTGCTGATAACACACCCATGTTGCGGCTACTGCTGGGCAGGGCTCACACAGCACCAAGGCTGGTTTCCCAACATTGCCCCTGCAGTGGGATGGGGTGGACAAGATCGTGGGAGGGGACACTACTGGAACAGCTGACCCAAACTGACCAAAGGGATATTCCATACCATATGAC
>WUAM01000370.1:1131554-1143519 GCA_024336885.1 Actenoides hombroni | reverse complement strand
TGGGATGGGGTGGACAAGATCTTGGGAGGGGACACTACTGGAACAGCTGACCCAAACTGACCAAAGGGATATTCCATACCATATGACATCAGCTGAATTATAAAAGCTAGGAAAAGGTGGAGGAGGGGGGTGGGCATGGGCTCGTCCTCCAGAGCAACTGCTATGTGTTTGGAGCCCTGCTTCCCAAAAAAGGCCAGACATCACCTGCTGATGGGAAGTAGAGAATAAATCTTTGTTTTCTTTTGCTTCCACCTGCAGCATTGCTTTGCTTCTTCATTAAACTGCTTTTGTCTTAGCCCATGAGTTTCATCTTATTTTCTTCCCTCTGGTCTGGGTGGGGGTGGTGGGGGTGATAGAGCAGCTCGGTGGGCACCTGCTATCCATACAAGGTCAAAGCACCACACACTGACAGAACAGAATAATAAAAATAGGTACATTCACTTGCAGTGATATAATACCCTGGAACAACTGGACTGACATTTTTCTTTTTCTAATTAAATAACCACCAGGTAAGCAACAGCTTTGTGGTCTGGGCTCTGTAGCAAAGGTCATATCCTCCCTCCTCCCTGCCTCAGAGGGCTTCAATTCTTGTCTCAGTTCTCAAAGATTTCCACTGCTCCCCATCACCACCATCTTCTGTTTTTCATTAAAAGAGACTAACAAAAAGGTGCTTCCCCCCCAACATCTTTGTCCTCTGGCTTTGTCCTGTGTGATAGGGCACTCTTACCTGGACATACACCATCACCAGCTTGTGTTCTGCGTTTTTGTTTTCTGAGCTCAGTTTTAAACACTAATAGCTTTTTGCAGGAGGGAGGGATTGTGTTGTCTCAGACAGCAACACAGATATTTTAAGCTCATCATGCCAGGCCTGCACTCTTATCATGAAAATACCTAGCCAGTTCTACATTATTTTAAAACCTGTTTATTTAAATCAATAATTCGCTGACTTATAAGTTCACTATTTTAACACAGATAATCAAAGATCAAATTTAAATAGAAAATTAAAGAAGTACCCAAGAGTTTGAAAACCTCTTCTGTTAACTAAGTACCACCACTAATTCAAGTTAGACTGCTTTTGACGTCTCCTGCAGATACTAAAGATTTGAAACACTTTAAACACTCAGACCCCCCCCATGTGGTTAGATCAGATTTTGGCCAGATTAGTTCCCTCATCGGACTCACTACACACTTGTGACTGAAAGTACTAGGAAGGAAAGGTCAAAATGCCCTGCATCAGAGGTGTTTGATTTTTAATAATTGCATGAATTAACTGAGGAAGAAGGATTGCTCAAAAATGTTGAGAATAACTGTTACAAACATCTGCCAAACTGCATGGCTTGCCTGTTAAGTATTAACAAATATTTCAGTACATCCATAAAGAAAACTACTCAGAGATAATATCGCATTAAGGACGTGTGCCTTATCTACAGCTGTTTATTCACTTCTAAATTACAGTGATACAGACAACACCTACTTTTTTACATTAGGCAGTTAATTCTATTTTTCTTAATGTTTCCTAGAATATATGCTTATGGAATGCTGGATGTTCAGCAACAAGTGTTATTTCATCACAAGGAACATTACTAGCATACACTCTAAATGGATTATTAACATGCACAATGGATTTAGCTACTTCAGTTCCTTAGTGCAGACAGCATTTGAATTGTTAGCCTTGTCTACCTTGAATAGCAAGGCTGTCTAGACACTGATTATTCAAGGAAAAAAGACTATCTGTACAGTGAAACATTCATCTTTCCTTTTAGAGGGGCTCATACAAGCAAATCTGCACCCATAAAGGAACATTATTGCTGCATAAATTGTTTTATCTTGTTCTGAAGTCTATCCTACATGGTGTATGTGATATCACAGCAATTTTCTGTATGCATGTTCTGTGCCTATAGCCATACTATGGTGGCAAAAGACCATACCCCTCTAATACTGGTCTCAAACACCTAGATGTAGAAGCCTCCACTCCTTCCCACACCTTTCCTCAGATTAGAGAGGGCAACAATGCAGAGACTCTAGGACAAAATTATCACTGGCAGAATTATCCAGTTTCTTCACTGTCAAACATCACTGCTCTGCTAATTATTCTAAGCAAGCTATTGTAAAACTGAAGAATATAGAGTTCTAACTTTCAAAATTAGAATCTCTACAGATTGTATACAAGAGATATAATAACAAGCATTACTGCACCAAGGTTTTATCAAAGTTATGCTAAATGCATTTGGTTTAATCCACTTAAGATCCCAGTATTACCCAAATCAAACAGCAACTACGGAAAGCTTTTCTGCTTAGTAATGCTAGATGGAAAAGGTGAGGAAAATATATTCAGAAAGTAACAAATTCACACTGATGAAATTCCTCCTACAGGTAAGAATGTAAAGACCTCACTGAAACAAAGATCAAGTTAGATTAAAGATGCTGTACTGAGGGCAATCCCTCCCACCTTGTCAGACAGATTAGACGTTTCTCTAAAAGAAGAAAAAAACCCCCCATCAGCCTGACTTACCCTCTATATAGGCAACTGTTCTTGTGACAGGGTACAGATGCAAAACCCACAGACCTCCAGCTCTGGACAGGCCCCTCATTAGTATTTCTTCACTCTTGCTGCATTCAAGTGACCACAAATTATGCTCTTAGGGCAGCACCCCACTTACACTGAGGGTACATAAAAGGGCTGGAACAGCATGGGAAAGAGCAGAGGGACTATTAACCTAACACTCATTAGAGCCTAACTAAGCTAATTCAACTCATTACTCCAGCAGAAAACTGCCTGCTTTTTGCTAGGTTAGCTTTCTCCCTGTCTTATGTACTGAGTCAGCTTATGAAGTTGGTCTGCAAGTGTTAGTACAGGGTAAGCAGCAGATGCCAAGAGCCAGGGGAAGAGGGCATTGCCCTTCTGAGGGAAGCAACCTACTGTATTACCTCAGCTACACTGTACACTTTCATGTTTAGCTTTCTTCTCCGATGGATTAGGACTAAATGAATCAATTCCCCAAGCAGACCTCCCTACACAGCTACAAGAACAATACAGCTAACATAAGTGAACTGCTGGAAGACAAGCAAAGAGAGTAGGCATATACACTTTTAAACCTGGGCAGCCACCTGTGACAGATTAAGGTGTATGTAGATTCATCTAGCTTAACTCTCCTGTTCAAAACAGGGTTAATTACTTCAGGGTTGTGATCCTGATTTTTGCCTTCTTCCTTCTTCTCCGGATCCTGAATGTCACCATCCCATTGTCACTGCAACCAAGGTAATTTAAATGAGCATCTTGCAGTTGTCTGAAGGCTTCATCTACTTCTTCCTGCTCAGGCGGCCTGTAGCAGTGCCACTATAGTGTCACCCCTGTTGATATGGGTTAAGATTAGAGGAACATAAGACCACAAGAGGCTTACCATCTGACTTAAGGCAGAGCTCCATGCAGTTTAGCTGCTCTTTCACATAAAAGTCAACTTCCACTCCTTGATGTCCCCGACTGCCTTCCTAGGCAGTCCTTATCCGTCCATTGCAGTATTCCAGCTGCACAAGCTCTCTCATCAGATATCCCAAGAAAACTACAACCCTGCAACTGCATACAGATGTCTAACTCCTGTTTATTCCCCACGCTGTATGTGTTTGCACAGAGGCACTTTAGATAGGCACTCAATCCTGCAGATTCCCCAGAAAGTGAGAGCTTCCCCCATCATGTCATCCTGTTTATACTTCCTTGTTTGAGTGCATACACCTGGGATGAGCTGCCTTCAGCTCTGCTCCGTTGGTTACAAGATGTCTTTTGTCCACATGAGCCTACACTCCTCTTCGTTTGCAAGTCCACCATTTCTTTACTTGCGTGTAGTCATTTTCCTCTAATGTAATTTCTAGTTTAACTCCATTCTCATCGAGTTGCTCAGCCTGTTGGCAGAGAGACTTTTGCCCTGACTGAGGCAAGTGGATGCTACCTCCAAGTAGTCCTTGATCTACAAAGGGAGTCCCATGGTAATAAGCCCCAAATCTCTGCTATCAATACCAGCTCTGCAACTCAGTACTGGCAGGCAGGATGTGTCTGTTCCTCTTGATGGTGAGGGGAAGGGGGTTGAGCATTACAGAGAAAAGCCATTTATCTTCCTGTGTCCTTGGCCCTAATTCCAAAAGCCACATAAGTCATGCTTGATAATCCCCAGGCATTCCCTTTCTATATCCATTACTGCTCAAGTGGAAGAGCTACCGGGTTGAGTAGTCTGAGGGTGAAACACACCTTGGCAGTCCCTCCAGAACATCCCTGATCAGTTACCCAGAAGCAGCAAACCAGCTTAAGACAGAAACTCAGATGGAGGCCTCTGTCCCCTGCAGGAGTCAGTCTTCGTACTACTGTTACGTGTTGCTGCTACCAGGTGCTGGTCTGATGCTTGGCTGTACACAGAGCTTCCAGCCAAGTGTTTTCCAGTACACTGAACCTATTTATCAATTGCATACCTGCTCAAGAAACAGGAATCTTTCTCCTGGTGCCAGAAGCCATCATCTTCCAGCTTTCACCATTGTGGGAGTATTCATTTACCAACCCGATATGCACTGACTGCTCCTGCCCCTCCCTCAAGATACCCAGAGGTTTCAGGCTCTCAAACCTGCAGGGTCTTGCACTTGTTATTTCTGATGCTGTGCAGCCTTCTGACCTTCTTCCACTGCTCCTTTGCTTGGTGGCACACATTTTTCCACCACAGCACATCCTTTAGGGGCAGTGATTCTACTTTCTCCTGGCCCAGAGGGTGCCTCTAAGCATCCCTTCACCTCAGAACCCTGAGTGCTGCAGCCTCCCTCAAGAACTTGGTCCAAGTTGAGGCCTCTGATATGCCAAGCATAGTTGTGCCAGTGGCATGGATCATGCCCTGTGGTGCTTAACTCCTTCACCAAGCTGGTCAAGTTCAAGAAATCAGAAAAAGCTGAAAAACAAAAGCCAGTCTTGATTGCTTAGCTTGCTGAACAAGCCCAGGAAAGACTTCAGCCAAGACAAGAGGGAAATGAAAGAAGATACGCAGTCAATGGAATCAGAACCTACCCCTTTCAACAGCAAGCTGTTGACCGTATCTGCTATCGCAACTAGAACTCCATATACTCCCTAGTGCTGCAAAACCAGCTACTCTTGTTAATTCAGCCACTCAGAGAAAAGATTCACACATGATGAATCATGCCATTTAAAAAAAAAAAAAAATCACACTGGAATTAATAAAACTTAATCCTGTTTATTGCCCTTTGTTTACAAGGCTAAAGGATGGAATTAAATAGAACACTGCTATAAGTCAGTATGGCAATGTTCACTACAGTAAGGTTTTACATGAAAAGTTACTGTTTCAAAATATATGCTCTCTCAAGCTCTAAATACCATCGGTGAAGGAATAAACTTTAATTACCACACTAGCAGTTAAAATAGCAACATAGTAAACCAAGCTTAAGCCCAGGAGCTTCTCTATCCTAGTGCTGTTGAAGTCACAGAAATACACAAGGTTAGTTTAAGTATCAACCCCAAACTGTTACTATTATTAGAGTCCTATTAATAGGCAACAGAATAATCAATTTGTTGTAATTCTTACAAGTTACAAAAATTTGTTATCTTACGCTAAAGACAACATTAGCGCAGGCACCTTGCTCCCCTACCCATCTTCCCCCCCCAGCAACCTTAACACTGTTACACAATCTCTCCTTATGTAAACAAAGTTTGATATGCATCTAAATTCATTCAAGTTCTCCCAGCTTACTAAACCATTTGGACAGTTTTTTATCTAGACTTAAAAAACAAACACTTTATTGTAGGGTCATAACCATACAGATTTGACACTCAGCCACGTTTTCTGCAAGAGCCCCTCAGAGCCCAAGCTGATCCAATACAGAAACAGCTCCTTGTCTCCACCCTTGTGCCAGCTCACTAATGAGGTGAGAAGATTAACCAGGCAAGTATTTAACAGGTTAGGTGATTGATAGTCGTATTCATTTGGTTAGCGAGCTGAGAACTAGCACAAATTAAGAAGCAGGAGAACACTGCCAGAAGCATAACGAGGATGGAATAAAACTGCCTCTTTCAGCAAGATCTTGTTTGAATAGCTCCAGCATCTCATTCGGGCTACACCCTAATTATGAACAGTTAGCATATACCCAGTTTCCTCCCCCTCAGCAATCACTGGTGGACATACTGATTCTAAAGTTTACACAAGTAACTGACTCCTAATGGTCTGTACTTGGCATAGCCGACTTTGATCAAAGCCTGTGTTTAAAAACCACTAAACATCCATTGTAGACCCTGACTACTTCACCTGTCAGTCAGTACAAGCTTTCCACGGGTACACTACTTTTACCTGCCTAGTTTAAGAGAAGTCTTCCCTTTTGAATCACGCTACCATTTCTGCACAGACAGAAGTGCATCTTGTCTTGCATTCACACCAGAACATAAACTCAATAAGCAAGAGATCAACATGTTGAAGTAGGCAATCAGATATGCAATACCTTAGCAGGATAAGACAAAATGTTTACACTACCAGCAAATATAGCATTTTATAAGCCATCAGTATAGAGTGATCAGAGTTGAACTCACAAACTATAGGAATTTAGCCACAGGAGTCAAGGTGGGGAGATTATATCCTAGAAGCACCATTTTAAGTGAAAGATAACTGAAGAGCTATTAATAAAGCCCTTTTGCCTATGGAAGCTTGTCAAGGACTTTTTGTCTGCTGTGTATTTCCTACTAGGAAGCTGAGCTTTTTTTTTTTTGCTGGTACTTACAATAGCTTACAACCAGCAGCTAAAGATGCAGAGGTATTACAATATACCTTGGTTATATGAGGTACACTTGAAGATGGCGTTGGATGAAATTAAATTTCTTCAGGACCAGCTCTTGGAAAACTTGCTGGAATATCACAGACTCATTCTCAAGGTAGTTCTCTAGCAAAACCACCACCCAGTTCAACATACCCAAATGGAACATATTGTGAGGAAACAGGAAACAAGCTTTTTGCATTCAAAAGACATGTTACTGCCAAATTACTTTCTTAATTTTCAACTCAAGTACTACTAAGTGCTGAATCAAATGAAATCACTAATGTAGACAAGACAATCCTGGATATTTGTAGAGATTAATAATGATATTCATTATACACAGGTATAATGAACTAGAACCAACAGAGGCCACCCTGCTGATATACAGGTCTTGTTGCAGACATGCAAAAGCCACTTAGTACAGTGTCTATGATTCAATTATGCTCCTTGTCTAGACAGAAGGTCTTCTACTCTTGTCAGACATAACTTTATTCAGAATTGTTTTCCTTAATACTAACCATATTTTATACCTTCCTTAACTCTGCCTGGATACAGTATAAGCTGGACTGAAGGCAATTATTCAATAGTCCCAACGACAAAGTAGTTCTGCCAGTAGTTAGCCACTTTGATAGCTTGTATGGTCTTCCTTACACTTTGCTGTGACTTTTGCTTGTACACCTAAACAATCTGACTGTTCAAAGAGGCTTCTGAGGGGCATATCCATACAGTAGTTCTCTATTAAATTGTCTCCTGAATTCTGCTAATATAGATACCGTTCAAGACTGAAAACTTCATCTTAATGCACTGCTAGTGACCCGGTATCACACAAGGACTGGCTGATCATTTGGCAAATGAAGTAATTCAGGGACGGCTGAAACTGGCCATAAGAACTTCTGGGAGGAGAAATTACACAAAAGAAACAGGTTACCTGAAAAAAAAAAACCACAAAAAAACCAAAACAAACCCAACACAACCCATTTGAGTCCAGTCCAGCAAGCAGATAAGCCCAGGGCTGAAAATGTTTTGTTATTTAATAATGGGATAAAGCCTTTGGTACTTGTGCTTATCAGTTTTAAAAAAAGTATAAAGTCAGTTAATTTGAAGGGAGAACAGAGTAAGCAAAATACTCCTTACACTGCAACAGAAAGACTCAAGAGCTATTGTACCAACCTCACCAAAAAGAGTGGTTCTACAACAGGAAGAAAAGAACAACTATTGAAAAGTGTGACTTTTAATTACTCTTAAATACATAAATCAAGAACGGATAAACTCCTTGGCTTACACTCCCCAAGATAAAAGTTGCAAAAACCCAATTTTGATACTTAAAACCAACACAGTACAAAGAAACTTGCCTGGTAGTTGAAGTAAATACTGGTAAGGCTCTAGGATTCTTTTAGATGTTTCATCCATCCCATCCATTTCTTTATTTCATAAGAGGTAGTTCACTGTTAAAGAAAGTGTTATTAACACTACTTAGATCAAAAATTAAGGAAGTAAAAAAAACAGATGCATACAATTAATAAAAAGTCAGCAGACTTCAAAGTTAGGTTCAAATACTCCAATTTTTGAACATGACACCGTCAGTTAATATTTCTTTCACTACACAAAAGTTTTCTGGATGTCATTTAGAAAAGAATCAAGCATATGTACTAACACACTTTTCTTTAATTATTCACAAATAGTTTAAACCTCCTAGACTTTGTTTGCTCTTTTATATATGCATTAGAGGGCTGAAATGATAAAGTATTTAAAACATTAGCATCCACAACACTAATTCTTTAAAAAAAAGACACTTGGCACCTACAGAACCACATATGACTAATCTGATTAGATCTCCCTAGATGCTTTCCCTATACAGAAGCGGAGATGCCTAAGAAGAAAATGCACTTCACACCAAGGCCATCTAAACAAGCTGAACACTAGCTTCAGCCTTCTGATAGAATTCTTCAGTCCTGTTTTAGAAGACAGAACAGGAATATATTTTCTTACCTCTGTTTAAGCATACAGACATCTTTACACACCTTACCATAGACTATATACCTCAAACTGTCATGATAAATCATTCTGGATCCATTCCCTACATAGCTCAACAATTTTCTGTTGATTATGTTTCAGTTCACATACCTTTGGTCACCTACGTCTGTATTTTTTTTCTGACTTTTCTGCAATAGATTTTATGTCCTTTCACCTCTAGCCTTCCTTGCTGCACTGCAGATGCAGCAGCTCAAAACAATTTTTCTAAATGTCATTTTAAGACAGGAATTGCAGCAGTAGCATAAAGTCTCATGCTACTTCAGCATCATTTCTCAGTTACTTAGCATCCCGGAAAGGATGTATTTTTTGCCCCTGAGGCAACCAAATAGTTTTATAAATTATCCATAAAAATAACTATTTTAAAGTAATATGTAAATACGGATTGATGCATTTTTAATGTAAGTACATTAAGAGGAGTTGTTAACATAGAATGGCTCCAACTCAGGAAAAGACCTTAAATACCATCTAGTTCCACCCTCCCTGCCATTGCCAGGGACACCTCCCACTAGACCAGGTTGCTCAGAGCCTCATCCAGCCTGGTCTTAAAACACTTCTAGGGATGAAATGTCCACAACTTCCCTGGGCAACCCATTCCAGTGTCTCACCACGTCCATAATAAAGTACTTCTTCCTACTGTCTAATCTAAATCTACCCTGCTTTGGTTTAAAACCATTGCCCCTTGTGCTACCATCACATGCCCTTAACAAAAAGTCCCTCCCCAGCTTTCCTGTAGGCCCCCTTCAGGTACTGGAAGGAGTGGAATAAACTATAATCCACATTTCCTCAAAATAATCCAGCAATACTTTACCATCAAAAGCTCTGAAGATCAGCATTAAGTCCACGGCTTCCTCTTAAGCTACCTGGACAAACTGGTATTCCTCAACACTCATTACCTTCCCCTTTCAGCACAGCACAATAAATTCCTGTCTACTCCCACTCCTACCCTCCACACCCATAAGTATTTGTAGCAGTACAAACTTGAGAACTGATTGCGTTAGAAACTATTTTCCAAGTTTAGGTTTGGATCAATTCTTTCAATTGCTTCGTTGCATATGTTAATCAAATGTATCAGCACTTCAAGGGCAAGAAAGGCTATTTAAGCAAACAGTTGCCAATAAAATGCTTCTGTGACTGCACCTTTTGGGAAAGCTTTGCACAGTTTCTTAGCAGTAAGGTCACAAAAAAGCAGTACAGCCTTTCCATCCTACGCCGTGGTGTGCCAGCACTACCAGCAGTCAAGACACAGTGTAATCTAATTCAGATCTGACACCCTCCACTCCCTGTTTTGTTTTCAGTTTGCTGGTATAACTGAAGGGATAGGAAATGCTTTTAAGCCACCACTGCCACTGAAAGTCAGATGTCAAACTGTACCCTTACGTATCAAGGAAAAGTCTCAAAGGACTTCAGTGAGGAAGTGAAATCAAAAAGATTATCACAGTCCACCCCCAGATGTTTTAAGCAGAAAGAAGCTGGTAGAGATGGACATGAGGACACACTATCAACATCTGTCAAAGAGCCACACAGATGGTTTAGAATTGGAAGTGCCTAGCTATCCAACAGCATTGGGAAGAGATGCGAGGGTTGGAATTGCTTCTTTGTAAAAGTTTCTGCTTTAAAGTAAATATTAAAAGTTCTTCCTCTCCCCTCAGGGAATTAGGAAGTTTCTTTCCTGTCTGTAGGACACTAAGGCAGTATTTAGAATCCACAACTAACTTGAAATTCACTAGTATTACACAGCACCAAATCGAGTATTTGCATCTTCTGGCACAACACTAACAAGAGTCCGCCTTAAACACTGCTTATCAGCAGAGAATTTTACTGGATGGTAATTCTGGACTGCTATGCCACCTTTAAATGCAGTGATACGTAACCTCCACTATGAAAAAGAGAAATTCTGATTATTCCTCAGACAACTACACATCTAATACACCCACCAAGAAAAAGAAGAGTGAGCAGAACCTCCCCCAAAGTTATACAAAGGGACACTTGATAAAGAAATATGTAAATGAAGTTGCTTATAAAGGCCTGTAAGCAAGAATACCACGATAATGACTTGTAAAATTACTGTTCTTTGAGCAAAGTTATCACATTTGACGCACTTGGGAAATGCTTGACATTAAGGATTTCCTGACTAATGACTGACCAATTTACTACAGTCACTGTTGCAGAGCATTCTCAGCGAAAACATTTAGAGACAAGATCTCACTCAGCACATCCTAATAAAAAGTAAAAATGCCAGGAGTTAAACAATAAATGAAAGGGAGTGCAAAGCCTTTTGTTAGGCAAGTGCAAGAATTGATTACATGTATGCTTATTCAAAGGATTAAAGTGGTTAAGGCCATTTTGCCTTTTAAACCACTCCACAGACTTCCCGCATTTCAATTCATGCACGACTAAGTTATTTTCCCAGTTATTTCTCAGTACTTCCACATAAGCACACAGAACAGCTGTAACGGGCACAGGCCACGCAATGACAACAGAGAGCCCACAGAACTGTCCTTTTAGACTGCAATAAACCTGCTCTCTAATGATCTCTTTGAAAATACACCAGAGACTAGAATAACGTGGTGACATGGGCTTCCAGAAGTTGGAACTACTCTAAAACTATACTTGAAGCTGTGATCCGTGTCTAGGAGCTTTCTGAAAAGGATACAAGTAATATAAATTCTAGGTTACACATCAAGAAAAATATTTGCTTTAGAGCTTCATAAAACAGTTCTCACATCTCTTCCATCCCATTCTGCAAAATATTCTCCACCTCCTCCAAATTAAGGCAATACTATCACTGAAACAGTCCAGGTTAAATATGCAGATGGTATTTTAAAAAGCATCATTATCTTAGGGGCTTCAATCACAGCACAGTTATGCAGAAAGTAAGAGAACCACCAACTAAGCAAAAAGCTGTAGTACAAAAGCAACCATCCAGAAAGTTCTTAAATCGTCTCCATCACAGAAGTTAGTGCACTGAGATGCTACTTTCACTGTAACCAATAAAAAAAATCCCAACAAAACAAACCACGCAAAAACCCCCAACACCCCCCCCCCCCCCCCCCCCCCCACCCCACAACAAAACAAACCAAACCAACCAACCCACACACAGCCCCAAAACACCAAAAAAAAACCAACCACACACAAACAAAAGAAA